>JACEGR010000388.1:0-278920 GCA_014170235.1 Listronotus bonariensis | reverse complement strand
GATATATCCTCTTTTACAAAAATATATACAATATTGTATTTTTGGTGTTTTCTGGTACAAGTTCTATGTATTTGAGGTATTTAGATCCCAACTTTAAATTAAAAGGTTTAACATTTTTATTTCATTCTAATGCTAAGATATATTGGTGCTGCAAAGTCAGTATGCAACACATTCTAAAGCATAGAACTCTGTATAAGCAAAAGTGTATACAGTGTAGTCCATTAAGTAATGGGAAATTCCTATATTTTTCAGAAAATTCCATTCCATTCCTCAAACTGTATTTGTAGTACTTGGTTTTCTTAAAAGTTCTATGGTATACAAAGTAGGTTAAAAAGATTGAAAACTACTTAAGAGTGGGGAGGAGGGGGTCGAGTTGAATCTCACCATATCTCATCATAGGGGGAGGGGTCTGTGCAAATATCACATATTTTTATGCAGCTTGAAACAAAAAGTTTATGCATTTTGGGTGGAGGACCTTTTTTGCCCTTCAATGATATTTTGGCTTCAAATCAATTTTGGTTTAAGAAATGGTGTCTTTTTGCATTCCCATAAATCCCAAGTATGATTAGGGATGGGGGATGCAGAAAATCTCACCAAATCTCATCATAGGGGGAGGGGAGTTCAAAAATGTGAAAAAACGCCTTACATAATTTGTGGATGCCCCCTAATGTAACCAAATGATGTTATTTAAAATTATGAATTATATTTAAATACCAAGTCATGGCCTCCTATTTAAATTTTTATCTATTTATTTTTTATTTTAAACTACCCCTTTTACTCTCATAAGAATTTGAAATGGATATTTTTTACAGTAATAAGGGCATTTTTATATGCACATTCTTATTTACAGTATATTTGCCTTTTTTTCACCATTTCGGGGTCATCCCACCCAGGTCCGAAGATCGCCCCTTAGGTGGTGCACTGCATCCTGAAAGGTTATTGTACCTTGACTCCTACTCCTTCCCATTCACACATCATTCATTCCATAACTTGGATGGTTGCTGGCCCGTTCGTTTACCCCTGAGCAGCACACCGCACGCCCTTGCCCAAAACCGAAAACGACCTGGTCACCAATCCAAGGTATGGCCGCGTTCCATGCTGCTTAACTTCGGTGATCGACGCTGCCGATACAACCGGAGTAGCCACAAGCGCAGCCCAATATTTGCGTTACTTGCTAATATTTGCCTTACTCAAGCATAATTGTGAAATTCCAGTTTCATATTAAATATTCTGGCAACAAACTTGAAGTTAATGGTTAGATAAAAAAATATAAAGCCAGTTAAATTTTACAAATTTAGTTCAATTTGATTAAATTAAAATAAAAGAAAGTCGGTGACAGCTGGTTATTAAAATAAATAAAAAAACTTTTTTTATGCAATTTTTTTATTTAACTGTCAAAACAATTGCAATTTAAAAATTTCTGACCAAAATTCGAGCGGGCAACATGGGTCGTCGCAATCAGCATTTTATTCTAAACATCGACAAATGAACCAAGCGATTCATTCATAATTTTATGATAAACATTAAGCCAACAATCCTAACAGGCAAAGCACCCCCTTTGCCTGTTAAGATTGTTGGCTTAATGTGTAAGAGCGCTAAATGGAAATGGCGGACTTACTTTTTGACCTTGGTCAATAGTATGCATAAGTAATGATTTTTTATTATTGATAGTAAAAATTTAAAAACTTTTTTTTTTTTAAATATAAATATTTAAATTTCAATAATTATACAAAATTACATAGAAATTATAACACAAAATCCAGACATATAAAGAAACCTGTTTTATGTTATTTTGTAGCTATAAAGATAAAGCACATTTGTTTGAATCATATATTTTTTTAATACTTGGCTTTTGTGTTATAATGTTTATTTTTCTTTGTGTATTATTACAATTTAGATATTTACTTATACTTTGTTGTCTATAACTTAAGAATATTGATTTTATTGATATCATTTGTTATTAGGTATACACCGCATCCATAAAGTCTTCCACAAATTTGATTACAACTCGGGTAATGTACTTAAGAAATAAGTAAGATTAACCATAAACTAAGAAAAGGAATTGTAAAAGAATTTATGTACAGTCAGGATTTTAAAATTGCTCCCTTCCTCTTAATTTTTGAACGGGTCAAGATATCAAAGTCGAATAAAATTTGGGTAAAAAGGTGTCACTTAAACTACTTTTTGACTTTTTATGGTCACGAGGCCTAGTGCCAAAGAGGCGTTATCAACTTTTTTTCTAATGAAAAGGGGGGTCATGTGGCACCTCGTTTTAAAGGTCCTTTGATGATCTGCACAACGCCAGTTTGCTTTTAAAAATTGGTTGAACCATTCTAAGTATAGCAAATTTATGCCAAATTTCAAACGCTTGTAAGTGTAAAACGGTGTATCCGATTTTTTACAATAAAACAGTGTTGAGGAGAGAATCAAAGGACTATCATTGCAAATATGAATTAAGAGAATTTAATAAAACAATATAAAAACATGTGTACAACACAAAAGTTTATAATACTCTGACACTTGATAAAAGTATGTTATCATAAAATGTACAAAATAGCGTTCAATGTAAAAGTAAAGGTCTTGCAATTCTTATAATTTTTTCGGGAATTGCATCTTTCTTTAAGAGGCGAAGGCCATTACTTCTATTTGTGTCTCTAAAATGTTCGCCACATATGTTTAAGCTTTTGGGTAAAACTTTATTTTCTAATTCTAAAGCTCGAATTCATATATTTCTAAACTCTGGATCGCTGGGCAACCCTAAAAAGTTTAAATATTCGATAATTGTAAGTTGTTAAAGACATTACAAACACAGCAAGTGATGCCCCTGATTAAAATGTCTCTATTTACCTGTGAAAAGTGAGGTGCGTAAATGAGTACCGATATTCACTTTCTAATCAACAAAAAACGCCTTATTTGATCACTTTTAGCTTGCCAAATTCAGTTAGAATAGGCCCCCAAAAAGGGTGTAGCTATAGAAAAGAAGGTATAAGTTTTTTTTCGTTTTCAACTTTATTCGACTAATTCAAAAAGTCAAAAAAGGGGGACCCTGACCACACAAACTATATAATATATTGGAAAGGGCCTCTTAAGCTTTTTTAACAAAGAAACATTAATTTACTGAGATAGTATAGACCCCGATACCTCTAGCTACGCCACTGCCATATTGTCAAATGAGAGGACCTCACTCGCAAGCGTCAGGAAGAGTTCATTCATGTTTAGTTTATAATATGAGTAAAATCCGCGGGCGACGTTGCCGCGCTTGACAAATAATCACACATTTTAAGCATTTGCTTTTTAAAAGAAAGTTAATAACTAATAATTTTTAAAGATAGTTTATTATCATATCTAAATATAATAAAAATATAATTATTGTTTATTTAAAAAGTTATAATATGAAATGCTTTAATATAAGCTTATCCAATAATTACTTGTGGTTAGTAAGTATTTATGAAATAATAGTAATTTTTGGCGAATGTGATGGCCGTGGTGGTTAAGAAAACGTTTTTATAAGGTTTTCTCGAAAAGTATTGGAAAAACTCTGTAACTGCTCTTGAATTATTTGCAGGGTCCCATTCTGTTAAAAGCAACACCCGTAAGTGTTGGTTTTAACAGAATTGGACGCCTGCAAATAATTCAAAAATAAACTGTCCATCCATCCTTTTAATTACTTAGAATAAATTTAGAAAACGTTTAGGTCCTGCTGGTAAAACAGGATCCATTATACTTATTTTTAAAATTGTGTCTAACATAATAAATCTGAATTGTTTGTGATGTGTTGACTTTTTGCAAAAGTGTAAATTTTCATTAGACCAATAATGAGTTTCTTATATTCGAAATCCCATTTTTAGTAACCATTCTTTTATTGGACCATATTATCTTGTAACATATGTATATATGTTTCTTCAGTATTTAATGGTGTAGCACTTGCAAGATATTTAGTATTTGATAACGGGGCCATAATTTATGGCAAATGCAAAACAACTTAAAAAAGCTTTTGTGTAATTATTCACGAAATCACGATCATCACGTTAATGTCACGTAAAACAAATTGCATTACCAAATTAATTGTTTGTTTTCAAGGCTTTTCTGATACCCAGTAAACCAATAATAGGTATAAATAAATTTGCTAAACGGTTTTATTGTACTTAAAGCTAAAAAATAATTTGGTAAGTACTAGCTACCAGATCGCACCAATCTTATTAATCTTCTCAGACAAATAATAAAACCATTAGGGCGTAGCATATCCGGAGTAAATATTATGATAAAAATTTCAAGTACCCAGCGATTTTATTATTTGTGTAAGCAATACCTCAGATTGATGAGAAGATTTGCGCGATCAGCGCGGCAGATTAATATACTGGAGGATACCTTATAACCGGTTAAGTACCTCCACCAAATATAAGCCCTGTATACAGGGCCGATCACAAAAAACAAAAATATATCCATCAGAAATTGTCGAACGCGTCAGATTAAGATAGGATAAGTTAATTACATGCCAAACCGTGTATATTCTACTAACACGACAATTTCAAAGTGACGTAAAGAAAACAGAGGGCTACAAAGAAAAACGTCAGATAAACATTTTCGAGTGTGGATATTTTTTTATTTTGAAGAAAATAATTCAGGGATAACGAAAAATATATAATCCGATACAATCCGAACGATTTCCACAAGCCAAAATAAAAATAGAATTTTTTGACATATTTAAAAGTCTATAGCCACTTCCCCCACCGATAAAAAGGTATACATTATAAAACATTTTTTCTTCCTATTATTTAAGCTTTGCAACTCAATAGGTCCCTATGACGCTTGAGTAAATCCCCATTTAGCATCGTGGGCTCCCCTACTATGAGTAAAACCGTTTAATTACACTGACTGGTCTAAAACGAAATCCTCCTTTAAATTCAAATATGAAGCATTAAAGTGCTAATTATTCATCTGCTTTTTGTGTTTTGCTATCACATTTAACTTTTATGTAAAAGCTTTTTTTAATAAATGCTTTCATTTTGAACTTTTGTGAGTCGTTTTAAATTAAATACTTTTGTATTCTGTACCAATCGCACTTGTAGACACAAAACTAGTTCGAATTCATAGAAAGATGTAAAATTTAATAACCTACGGTGTTTTGTAAAGCCTTGTATAGACTTGACAGACAATTATTCGCAGTGCCGACCCACGCCGTATACCACGCCACATAGCGCTGGCGTGGACGTGGACGGAATTTACGTCGTTTCAAGAGCTTGGCGAATGATTCGCCGGTGATTCAGAGCTTGTCGGTTTTTGGCTTCAAAGAAGCGCGCAAACAGGTTGGTTAGTTTGGACGGATGTTTGGCGAATTGTTGCAAGCCTGGATGCGGCTTAAGATCAGAAGCATCCCTTATTTCATGAGTGGTAATAAAAGAATGTCTTATTTCCATTGTCTTTATTTTAACTATTCCCACAACGTGTTTTTATTATTTTTATATATTAGTATTTACACTTGAAAACGGACAGAGGTAGTACTGCCCGAAACTTTGTGTGAATAGTTAAAAATAAAGACAATGGAAGTCCGCAATTTTGTTAGTATCACTCATGACGAATTATTTTCTACCACATTCACAAACACATTTATTTCATGTTACCACTAGCTCAACAACAATACTCCATTTTGTTTTGTCGTCATTAAATTTATTTTAAAATCTGTATTTTAATATTAGAATATCAGGACAGTATTAAAAAAAACAGGAGAAAAATAAAGAAAACCTCGATTTTTTCGTTTTTTTTTCGGATATCTCGCAAATACTTTGAATTTCAAAACTTTTTAAGCAGCATATTATTAAGCACAATAAACCTTAATTTTCTTCTCATCCGACTTCATATCTCTTACCATTTCCAAGTGCTCATACTGGCTATTCTTATCGCGCCGTATACATAAGTACGTCGTAAAGTTACAAATATTAATTCTACATTTTTATCATTTCAGAAACCAGAAAAAATGACGAAAAAGGATGCAGCCATGTTTCCTATTATGGCATCTTGTGCTCTTTTTGCTCTTTACATTGTTTTTAAACTTTTTTCAAAGGAGTACATTAATTTATTACTAACTGGATATTTCTTCTTTCTTGGGGTATTAGCACTTACTCATTTATTAAGGTAAGTACATACAGAGTGATCAAACTTAAGTCGACACTATTACTCACTTCTTTATTATTGCAGATACAAGGTCGGTTATATTAGAAAAGAAGTTTTTGGCTTATTTTCATGCCGCCAACAAAAAAATAATTCAACTTCGCGTTTTTGATTTATGGCAAAAATACTTTTTAAATGGAACACTCTTTATATTTTATTACCATTTTAAAGATCTTTCAAAGTGCTTTAAAAAAGTGCAAGGTAGCATATTCAATTTTAAATAGTTTCTGAAATATGACTCTCCCCAGAAAACTGGCATTTTTTAAATGAAACGCCCTTTTATTACATATCCATTAAAAAGATTTTTACAGAGCTTTAAGAAAATAAACACGTGTTATCTCTACCTATTATAAGTTTGGAAATATAGCTTTCCAAATCTAAAAATAGTAGATATAATCTCCATTTTATCTACGTCACTATCAAAGTTGCGTCGTATTCAAATACTCAGTATTCTGAATAGTATTCAAAATACATTGAGCCGGTATTTAAATAGTTTTGTGTGTTTGGTCTTGAGTATTCGGCAGAATACGTTTTTGGTAAGTATTCGGAATTCTGTATTCGAATCAATTCAGTATTCGACGAAAACATTTTTTGAGAATTCAAAATCTGGCTGACTGTATTCGAATACCGAAGAAACACGGAAAAAAAATATAAAAATGTGAGTTAGCGACTTTTTGTTTAAGAAGAGTGGGAAAAAATTAGGTAGGGATCTTTTTTTTATTCTAAAGGAGCGTTGTAACAAGTAATAGGTGAGGTCCTTTTTTGTTCTTTACCATTTTGAAGCACCGATTTACGGATCCGTGAATTCGTATTTTTTTCTTAGGTATTCATAAACGGAATCCGGGTATTCATGAATACTGAGTATTTGAATACTTTTTTCTTCTAAGTATTCAAATATTCGAATACTTTTTTTTCGGTATTCCGATTCGTATTCGAATACCGATTTTCAGTATTGACCCAACTCTGGTCATTATGCCTGGTTTTTATAGCTTATACTTTGGACACTTTATATTGAGAAAAGTACCTAGTAAGTAATCATGGTAACTGACTTAGTAAAACAATAAAATATTTTTTTTGGTGGTAAGTAGGGTTACTGACTTTTAAACCAAGGTAATACATTTTTTTTTTTGATGTTTTTCTTAATTTATAGTGCCCAAAGTACAGAGCTGTAAAGCTAATGGAAAAACATTATTTTCAAATTTGGATTGCCATATTTCGAAAATTATAAGAGATATATAATTATATCAGACATATCAAATGGGTTTCTTGTTAAAGCTAGTTTACGGTTGGACTTTACAGTAGGACAAATCGTCGCTGTTATTACGAACGGGCCTATCTCGATTTTTACAACTTTTAGGAGAGCGTTTTAAAGAAAACTGGGGTCATTATTTTGGCTGTAACGCTTACACTTGCATCTTATTTTAATTAATTTGTGGTTTAATAAGTTTGTCATAACATAAATAAGGTCTGCCCTTGTCTAACAATGGGTATAACTAATTTTCGCCAAATATCGAGATAGGCCCCTTCATAATATTAACGACGAAAGGGACCGACAATTTAAATGATCAAGACAGTCGTGTATGGCAACTGCTTTTACTTTTAAAAAACAAGATTCACGTTGAAAATTTGTTTTGTTTTATGCAGGGGCTTCAAGAAGTACAAAAATGTGAAAATGGGCCAAGAGAAAACTGCCTTTTTTTAATAATTCAGCAGAATATCAAATTAAAAAGTTTTTAGAATTGAATAAGGTTCCCATATCTAAAATTTTATATAAAATAAACAATTTTTTTTAATGGTTTTAATAAACTGTTTATTCAATGTCAAAGTTTTTCAAATATATTTAAATACAAAAGTGTAAAATTAAAGCAACAAAAAAGTAAAAACATGAATAAAAAAATTGTTTATTTTATGTGAAATTTTGGATATGGGTTCCTTATTCAATTTTAAAAACCTTTCTAATTTGACATTTTGCAGAAATATTCAAAGCAAAGACAGTTTTCTCCTGGGTCATTTTCACATTTTTGTTCTTTTGCCGCTATAAAAACAAAACAAATTTCTCAACGTAAATCTTATTTTTTTAAGAAGCAAAAACAGTTGTCATACACGACTTTCTGAAATTTAAACTTTTGTTCCATTTGTCCTATTGTAAAGTCCATCCATGGACATACTGTATATCCGAAACCATTGTAGTAAATTGGATATATTTTGAGAAGGTACAGGGTGTTCTATTAATTTTTTTTGCCATAAATCAAATACGCAATACTCAATGTTCTTTCTGTTGGCAATATACTACTTGTCTCTAATTTAATCAACTTCGTATTTGCGGTAATGAAGAAGTGAGCAATAGTGCCGACTTAAGGTTAATCACCAGGTATAATTCATGCATAATGTAGTTTCAGTGAATTTTGAATAGATTTTTAGGATATCTTTTAATACATATTTGGCAGATTGTGTTTTAAAAATATATTTTATTTATTTTTATTTTAACATTGTATACATGTGAATTAGTATTTGGTGCTTTATTCAATCTATAATAATTTACTAAAGCAATCTCAGCACACGTGTGATTGTTAAATTTAAAATTAGTTGAGTTTATGCAATGACAACTGGTAAAATGTACCACATTAAATGATAAGTTTTAGGAACAAAAAAAAATAAGTTTTTATTTTTTTCCAAAATCATTTAATTTTTAAGTTATTCATTGACATATGATAATATTCTATGATATTTTTGTAAACGTAAACAATCAAGTATGATTCCAAATGTTCACTAGTAAGATTGTCTTCTATTAGTCAAAATAATTTTATAACTGAAAAACGATCGGTCCACAACCACTGTTATACACAGTTATAGTCTGGCAAAAGTTCTGCCGTCCCATTAATAAGACTGCCAATTTAGCACAAACTTTATAAAAACAATTGGCGGTTTTTGTTTGAGTTTTTATAATTTCTCTTATATTGAGCCATCAAGTATAATAGGTGGAAGGAGTACTGCAACAAGCGCGCGACGATCTTCTGTCTCTTTTATTTTAATACCGTACCAACCATAACAAAAGACGTCTGGCTGGTGTCAAACAAATCGTCATAAGCGTCAAATTTTGCAAATAAAAAGAAAATCATAAATTATGTGGATACGCCCATCTGACAGGAGACCCTAAATATAATCACAAAAAGGGGAATAATTTGAAAGTGAGGCAGAACTTATGACCGCGTAGCTTATTTACTGCCGAATCGCAGTCTATAATGTTTGCACTAGTTCACACTTTTTCCTTTTTCATTACTTTTAAGAAAAATAATCTGGTTTGTTTTTACCAAATATTTTTTTTAGCCCTGTTATAGGCAAACTAGTTCCTGCTGCAATTCCAAACATTCCATTTCACATAATGTTCAAACAAGGCGAAGGCGATACCGCACAGTACCTTATTGACTATCGATTTTCTACTTATGACGTTGTATCGTTAGCTGCGTGTTCATTGGTTGGAGCATGGTACCTCTTACAAAAACATTGGGTAGCTAATAATTTATTTGGCTTAGCGTTTGCCGTAAACGCTGTTGAATTATTACATTTAAACAATGTAGTTACTGGATGTATCTTACTGTGTGGGCTATTCTTTTATGACATCTTCTGGGTGTTTGGAACTGACGTCATGGTTACTGTTGCCAAAAGTTTCGAAGCCCCAATTAAACGTAAGTTTTTTAAAAATTGCTTTTTATATAGCGTGCCTATTGCTTACTTACGTTCGCACCATATGAAAAACTTTTTTATTATTATTTTTACGGAAAAAGTTATTCTTAAAAAAGTTCTTCGTGATCTAAAACCTAAGATGCAACCATCAGATATTATTTTTTGCAGTGGTATACAAGGTATGTTAAAAAATAAGAATTTTGTTTAAGAGAAAAAACCCTTATTTTATATAAAATCAAACATTTTTATTAGGAAAAGATATTTAGGATTAAAATTACCTTTCAAATATGCAGATTGGTATATTTATATTAAAACACTTTTTTAACATTTTTTCTGCGATAACGAGCGTTGCTGTGACTTTTGGTTGTTTTTGACAGTTCTTAAGCTTTCTTTAAATATTAGATTTTGAATTAAGTATCAGAGTTGGGCAGAATACTGAAAATCGGTATTCGAATACGAATACCAGAAAAAAAAGTATTAGCTACCGAATACTTACCGAATATTTGAATACTTGAAAGAAAAAAGTACTCGAATACTCGGTATTTATGAATACTCCGAATCGGTTTTCGAATACTGGAAACGAAAAGATTCGAATACTACTACAAAAAGTTACGTAAATTTGAAGACCAAAAAAAGGTCCTTACCTCATTTTTTTCATATTTTGCTTTCTTTTGTTATTCTAATCATAATAATTTTAGTATTCGGATACTGCTTACACTTTTCGGTATTCAAATACTCGGATCGCCAGTATTCGAGTACTCAAAAAATATTCGTCGAATACTTCTGAAATATTTGAATACAGAATCCCAAATACTAACCAAAAAATATTCTACCGAATATCAAACACATAAATGTATTCGAATACTATCCAGAATACTAAGTATTCGAATACGACCCAACTCTGTTAAGTATGCACTAATGTAAAAACTTAAATTTTTACCCTTAAGGAATTTAGAAAATGAAATGAATATTCGCAAATGCGAACATTCTTACATCACTACTTTGTATCATCTGATTAAAACAGTTACTAGTTTTACTCAGATAATATAAAGTAGTGATGTAACGAATGTTTGCATTCGCGAATATTCGCATTCCCAAACGATGCGAGTGTTTGGCGAATGTTTTTGACAAACTAAAAGAAAATTATACAGTGCTTGTTTAATGTCAGGATCCTCCCTACTAATTTTTGAACTGTTTGGTATTTTTTCATGAAAATTTAAAGACTTTAGTAAGACAACATAAATCAAATTTTAGGCAAGAAATGACATATATAAATTAAGAGTTGGGCGCCACTTTGAAAAAAAAATGGAAAGGGGATCTTGTGACACAACATTTTAAAGCTCCTCACGAGTACTTTTATAACCCCCAGAATATAAAGTCAATACCTTTACCAACCACAAAATGGCGATCCTTTTAAAATTACCTGAATACCTGATTTGGATGGCCATATTTTCTAAACTAATACAGGTATATATACCTAAAGTAGTATTTTCTTAAAGGTCTTTTAGATATCTTTTTTAAGCTGATATAATATACAGGGTGCAATAGCACCATTAAATAAATCCTTAAAAAGCTTTAAGAAAATACCACATTAAGTGTTTCTAACTTTATTAGATTCAAAAATATGGCCATCCAAATGAGGTATTCAGGTATTTTTCAAAGTACCGCCGTTGGGAAAGGTATTCACTTTATATTCTGGGGTTATAAAGTACTCGTCAGGAGCTTTAAAATGATGTGCAACAGGACCACCCCTTCCATTTATTTTTTTCAAAATGGCGCCCAACTCTGTAGACATTTGTATCTATCATTTCTTGTGTAAAATTTAATTTAATGAAAAATACCAAACAATTCGAAAGTTAGGAGGGGTCCTGACTTTAGACAAGCACTGTATTACTTTATTAACTTATTGATTTAATACAATTATAGCCTTTAAGACCGCAAACTCTTTTGTATTCAGAAGTATTTTATTTAATTAGTAGGACCGAAAGAAAATAGTTAAAGCAAAAATATGGATTTTTAGTAACATTTTCCAAGTAATGTAATTTATATGTTCTGTTTTCCATTGCAGTGGTTTTCCCTCAGGATCTCTTAACTAATGGTTTATCAGCAAGTAACTTTGCTATGTTGGGACTTGGAGACATCGTAATTCCAGGAATATTTATTGCTCTTTTGTTGAGATTTGACCACAGTTTAAAACGAAAAACTAAGACCTACTTCCATGCTACTATTATAGCATATTTCCTTGGATTGATGGCTACAATTTTTGTTATGCATGTATTTAAACATGCTCAACCTGCCTTACTTTACCTAGTACCAGCTTGTTTAGGAACGCCCTTGGCTTTAGCTTTAGTTAAAGGAGATCTCACTGTTTTGTTTAAGTAAGTACAAATTTGTATTGATTAGGGTAAAATGGTACTTTTTTATAAAGCTTTTTTTATTTAATGCCAAGGCAATTGATAATTATTTTTAAATTGTATTTGGGTATACAGGGTGTTCAGTGTTCAGGAACTGTGGTACGAAACTGCTATGGTAGACTCTTATGAAAATAAAAAAAAACTTCATGTAAACAAAATAAACATGGGTCCATCCAGAACACTTATTTTAGTAAAATGTGTTAGACTAAATATAAACAAAATATTTAATAAAGTATTTATGGTTGTAACATAATTATTACTAATTAGAAATTGTTAATACTTATTTTTTTTTTAAAAGGAACCAAATCCTCCAAAGTTTTTCTTTTATGGTCTAGGGATATGCAATTAAGTAGATATTTTTTCTCCTAAACTTAAGATACAATAACAACAAGAGATATAAAGGTTGTATTGTTGTTTGTTTAATAAAAAAACACACTTTGTGTTGTTAGAAAGTTAGTGCTAAATTAGCCGCTTAATGTAATAAATAAACATTGCTAAATTATAACAATACTGAGTTAGGGATATTTAAAATCCTTACCAAATTCTTTTTTTTACAACTTAAACACTCTGTATCTTTGAGGAATGTGCAGGTTCATGTTTATATGAACTTTTTTTTATTTGGATGCTATTATTCTACCATAGCAGTTTAGAACCAGAGTTCATAAACACCCTGTATATTTAACTTATTTTTGTTGTATAAAAATAAAAACTACTAAAATTCAGATTCTAATGGCCTTTTTTAAAGATGTTTAATATTTCTTACATGCTAAATTGCCTCTTTGCTAAAATTAATATTGTAAAGAGGAAATCATAATCCTTAAAAGACTGCACGATTAAAGATATGAAACCTTTTTCTTAAGAAATTTGTTATTAATTTATTTCTTTTTAGGTATGAAGATTCCTCTGACGAAAAAGAAGAAGAGAAGAAGAAAGAAACTAAAGAATCCAAGCAACAAAGTGTGACAAAAAAAGAAAAAGTTAAATAAAGTGTAATTTTCTAATAATATTATGTCCAATCGTGTTTACTTTATTCTGTCATAAAATATTTGAAAGTTTTTATTATTATATAACCTTTGTCAGTTACATATTTTTCATGTAATGAGATAAGGTTTTTAGCTTCACCATTTAATAGGTCTTAAAGACCTTTTCTGAAGCTAAGCAATTTTACTTTGAGGCTTTTTTAGATAAACTTGTAAATATTTTGGATTAAAAATACAAGTACTTTGTATACTTTAGTAGAATCTTAAAGATTCTACAATGCAGTATTAACATTAGAGACCTAATTGGGTTTAGTATCAGCTCTCCAGCATGTTATTTGTTTTGTTCACTAAAACCTTAAAGCTTCAAAGTCTAATATGCCAAAAATCTCAAAACTTAATATTTGTGATATTTAAATCTTTTTCAGAACAGAAACTTTAAAATTCCTGTAATTTATTACGTAATTGTAAAATAATTACCATTCTAAGTACTGAAATATTATACTTATTATACCGAAATTGTATCTTCCATCTTTTCTACATATTGTTGTGTATAAACCATATTTTCTCCCTTGCGATGTAGCATTTCTAAAGTTCTAAACCAGTAAAAATAGCCTTTTAGTTTTTCAATAATATGAGTAATATTTTTAGTAGAAATGTTACATCACAAGAGTTAATGTCGTTAGTTGTTATTGTTTTGTCAAGATAAAATTTTTGAAATATCTATAATTATTTTCTGTGCAATTTGATTGTTTTTTTATTTTCTATTAAAATTTTATAAAACCAATTGTTTTTGTCATTAATTTATTTCTGATCAATTCGTTTCGGGTAAATAATAAATCTTCCGTAATTTTCTTGTAAGTGACCACTTGGTTTTAATTTTTTTTAAGTTTGAATATTAGGCATTTAAATGAGCATACACACGGTCAGTCAGGTCTTCAATCCTATCTGAACTGAAAGAAGTCCGCGAGTAAGTGCGAACGTGTGTATGCTGACCTGAAGGCGCGTTCCAATTCAAATTCATAGTATCGGTCTTACTCGCAGACTTGCCATATTACCTGAAGGTAGGTACGTAATGTATGTAATTTTATAAAGGCCGCAGGATATAGTCACGTGATCATTTGTGACGTAGGCATCCGGATGAGCACTCTTCGGTGGCGACACAGGTAGCTATCGTTGAAAGCATAGAAAAGAATAGAATGTTGAAAGCCAAAATCGGTCGGTATTATCAACAGATAAAAAGGTGGGTATTGATTCTTTTTAACGCATTAAAAAAGGTTGGAATATATTTTTGAGTAGCTCGCGCATTTTTACGTTAAACAGCGAGATAAATGGCGACAGCAATGTTTTTATAAGCTCGCTGTCAAACAATCTCCAAAAAGTGTGAAAGTTTAAGCGTCATTTTAATTATATTTTAGTACTGTAAAAGCCTTTTGTTTTTATAGACGTTGATAGAACAATAGTGTGTTAAGTTTAGTGTTTTGTGATTTCTTGGTATACATTTAATATTTTTTTTTATTTTATTTATTTCAACGGACAAACCCATTTTTACAAAAAATAATTACAACAATAAACTATAAACTAAAGTGTTCAAAGATATAACAATCAAGAAAAAATACAAAAAGTAAACAAATTTAAATAGAGATTTTTACATATATCAAAAACTGGCTGCACCTTAACTTAATAGATTTAAAACTTGCCGTCTAAAACTAACAAGTCGTTCGCCAAAAGGAACCAAATTATGAACGTTAACAAATCGACACATTCTCGCAATTGGGGAGAAATAGCCCTAATTCGTATGATGAAACGCAACATTGAATAACACGCTGCCACGAGTTCTGTGCAGTGTATTTAAGGATATTTTTGTAAAAGAGATGGGCAAGAAACCTTACCATTTACAAGTTTATAAAAGAAAATAGCATCAGCAAGAGTCCTACGATTTGCCAAAGTAGTAATTTTAAAAGCATTTGATACTAGGCTATAATCAATATAAAAATTATTTCGATGAATATTTATTTCAGCTTTAAAAGCTAAAGTACGTAGAAATCTACGCTGCACAGATTCAATTTCGTCAGTGCTATATTGGTAATGGGGAGCCCAAACCACAAAGGCATATTCTAAACCTGAGCGAACCACTGAACAGTACAACAATTTAAATGTCGTAGGCGCAAAATGTTTGCTGTTTCTCGTAATAAATCCCAAATTCCTTAAACCTCCCTGAACTATGTTCTTAATATGATTACGAATAATTAGTTGACTGTCCAATAGCACACCCAGATCCCTGACCTCGGTATGTGACTCGAGCAGTGTGTCGCTCAGAACATATCTGTTACGTATAACATTTTGCCCTCTACCAAATGATATAGACATGCACTTTTTCACATTCAAATTCAATCGATTTGTTTGGGACCAATTGTACAAGCTATTCAAATCATCCCGTAAACAATCTTTATCCGAGCAGTCTTTAATTACTTTATACAGTTTTAAATCATCGGCAATCGTTAATAAATAAATTAAAAAATAGTGGTCCACAATGAGAACTCTGTGAAACCCCTGAATATACATGAATTTCTTTGGAAATATAATTATTTACACGAACATATTGACATCGACCAGTCAAAAAAACTTTCTATCCACTTAGTTAAGTGATCTCCAAAGCCAAGAGCTCGAAGCTTGTTCACAAGAAGTTTGTGATCAACTCTGTCAAATGCCTTCGAGAAATCGGTATACACGGCGTCTACCTGTTGACCCCTCTCGAACGCATCCAACAGATATTGCTTGTATGTTAATAAATTAGTGACCGTGGAGCTACCCTGAGCAAAACCATGCTGTTGACGTATTATTATACCTTTACATAGCCACGAGAGTTGATTTGAAACAAGCTCATCAAAGAGTTTAGGTATTGCTGATTGAATGCAAATACCTCTATAATTTGCGATATCCTCTCGATCACCTGACTTATAAATAGGTGTTAGATTGGTTGTTTACCTACTTCCGTGAGTTTACCAACGTTTGTGTTTTATAGTGTAAGCTACTTTTCTATTTAGGTTTAAGTTACTTTATAAAAAATATTTAAAGGAGGTTGGTCCATATGTAAACGTGTTTCCTAAAGAGGAACACTTAAGGAAAAAATGGATAGCAGCCATACATAGAGAGACAAATTTGCCCCATTACAAAACACTAGTAAAAATGTACAAATCATTTTTTGCCCTTCACAGGAAGTTAGAAAGTTGAAAACGTTTAATATTTAAGTATTTACTTAAGTACATCCCGGATTTTTGCTGAGGTTTTTATTGTAGCTTATTTGATTTCAGTTAAAATATTATTTATGTAATTTAAGTAGCATTATATTCTTTTATATTTTACAAATATATTCATATTATTTATTTATTAAGACATTTATTGACACAATACAATACATATATACTATGCCAATGGGCTATTGACCTAGGTCCTGCTGCCCAGTATTTTTATATAAATAATATTAATTTTTAATCGTTGTTATGGTACAGGTATAGAATTTTGAAAAAATTGATAGACAAAAAAACAAAAAAAATGTTCGTATATGGCGGGGTTATTGATTGTTCATTTCTTGTAGCTGTTCAAAAATTGTTCTTGTTGGAAATCTATATGGTGGATTCTGTTGCTGGTGTATAGTTCTTTGGGTACACAATGGTTGAAGGCGGTCAATGTGCTGTTTCGAGGCAAATTTCTGGGATAATTGTACACTACTCAAAATAATTATCCCATATGCTCGATTTCTTTCATAAGCTTTAATACATAAATGCTTTGATTTAAATGGCCAAATCTCTTTTAATAATTAAGTTATTAAGACAATTAAAAAAAGAAAATGTTAAGAAAACGTGAAGCTATAACTTTATATTAACCGTTGTTTTTTACTGTTAGCAATACATCCTACGGGGTGATAAAAAAAAATTGAAAAAATGAATAATTTTTAATCGCCCTATATAATGTGCTGTTAAAAGGGAGAAATCTCATTTGTTATTAATTTATACCCTTATCCATTTCTGATATTTTATAATCACAAATTTGTCTACTCCCTTTCAACAGCACATCATACAGGGCGATTCAAAATTAATCGAGTCGTGTGTTTGTTATAATGCGTATTGAAGTGGTTTCAGCAACTTCAAGGTTTTTTAATGCTGATTTTCTTAGGTTGAGGAACATAGTATGACCATATTCAAGGAGGGGTCTGCATATGGATTTGTAAATTCGGGTAGCGGTTGTTCTGCTTATGCCTTGGTCTTTAAATGTTAAATTTCTAAAATGTTTTGCTCTGGCTATAGTCATCTTTTTGATGTTGGATGTATGCTGATTAAAGTTCATTTTATTATCAATTATTATTCCTAGATATTTCGCTGACACTTTGGGCTGTATTTCCAGATTGGCTATCTTGATTGTAGGGGAATTATCTTTAATATTATGGTGGAAGATTATAAACTGCGATTTTGTAGGGTTTGGATGTAGCCTCCATTGATGAAACCATGTTAGTGTTGTGTTCATTAACTCTTGCAAATTTTCTATAGTCTGTTTTAAGGAATTAGCATGTGCTATCAGTGCAGTATCATCAGCAAATTGTAATATATACTGATGTGGATTGATTCCTTGGTTTGTGTCGTATATATCATGGCAATATATATTGTATAGTAATGGTGATAATGGTGATCCTTGGGGGAGTCCTTGTTCTGGTGTAAAGCTGTTTGAGTAAGAATTATTAATTCTGATTTGTATTTGTCTCTCTTCCTTTCCTCCTCTCTTTTATTACAAGGATCAATTTACGAGGACATTTTAGTAAATGCAGCTTATAGAGCAGACCTTTGTGCCAAACACTATCAAAAGCTTTGTTGATGTCTAAAAATATTGCTGCTGTCTGTTGTTTGAGTAGACGAGCGGTTTGAACATTGGAAGTCAGTATAGTTGTAGGATGTTGCGTAGAGCATTGTTCTGTGAATCCAAATTGGTATATTGGAATTTTTGGATCAAGAGCTTTTTCTGTATTAATTTTTATAAAGATTTCGAGGTTTTTGCCTAGTACACATAGAAGAGTTATTGGACGGTAGCTTATAGGCATTGTGTGGTCTGTATTAGGTTTTGGCAGTCTAATCATGATACCTGATTTCCATTCCTTAGGAAAGTAGTGGTTGTTCAAACAATATTCGTACATTTTAGCAATATGTCTATGTATTTGGGGGTTTAAATGGCGGATGAGGTTTTTAGTGACATTATCATGTCCTGGAGAAGTGCTTTTTCCACGGCTAACAATGTTCATGTAGTCTTCCTCTGTAATCTCATAGGTAGTGTTGTCGATATTATCATTTGGCTGATTAAAATATTCGTTATACCAATTATTTATTGAGTTGTAGTTGGCTTCATCATATTCCGGGTAGTTTTTTTCTTTAAATGCTTCACTAAAATGTTGTGCCATGACTTCAACCTTTTCTTTGTCTTCTGAATAATCTTTTCCGTTCTGAGTAAGTGTTGGGACGTTTGCAGTGGTCTTGTATTTAGTTAGTTTTTTTATTTCTTGCCAGTAGTTTCGTCCTATATATATTCATAATATTTACCAAATATCTGGTAATTTTATTGCAAAATTCCACGTATAATAATATATAAAAATAGCACCCGTATCATCATCTGATAATATTGAACCTAACGGCCTGTGGTTTTAAGTAGGTTACAATAGGATCTAAAGGCAAGTCTCATCGTGAGTATGCCTATTAGGGAACGAGTAAATTAAGGAATCCAACAACTTTTTATTCTTAGACTTTTTAATTATCAAAGAACTTGACATTCCAAAACGTAAAGAATAAAACTAAAAAATATAAAAAATATTTGAAATCTTTTTCAAAAGGCTTTTTTCTACAAGACGAACAATACCATCGCCATTGAGATCTCCAGATCTAACACCCTGTGACTTACAAGGCTATTTAACAAAAATGATTTATAAACATTGGCAAATATTAACGAATGTTCATAGGGAATATTACCACAGATTGGGCTATTGTGAAGTGCAACGAGATAGATTACTTGAACACCTTATTAAATAAACATCTATTTATTAAAAAAAAAAAAAAAAAATTGGTTTGATACATTTTATAGAATTTTGTTTTTAGTTTTCCTTAAAGGTTTTTTAAAACTTGCAACTCTGCAATTTTGTATTTTTAGTATGCAATCACTTACAAATTTAAAAATCAGTTGTTTGACTTGGATATGCGCGTAATATTATTTAAATTTAGGTGGCTAATCTAATTAATATTAGTTTTTGTTACATTAAATTTTGTATGGTAAAACCATTTGCCTGAATTTTTTATTTTTATGGAGGCATGGTAATAATACACTTCTCCAAGGAAATTGGATTGCCCGATTTTTTCCATATGCTTCAATACAAAAATGCTTTAGTTGAAATGGCCATAACTCTTTTAATAATTAAGTTATCAAGATAATTAAAAAAAGAAAATATTAGGGAAAGGTGAAGCTATTACTTTGGCGTAACCATTGTTATTTACTGTTAACAATACATTTTACAGGGTGATTAAAACTTTTGGCAAAAATAAATAATTTTTAATTGCCCTGTGCAATGTGCTGTTGAAAGGCAGTAATCCTATTTGCGAATAAATTATACCCCTACTTATTTCTGATGTTTTATCATCAGAATCAGAATCATTGATTACTCTCTTTTAACAGCACATCTTACAGAGAGATTAAAAATTGTTAATTTTTGTCAAAAACTTTTATGCACCCTGTAAGATGTATTGTTAACAGTAAATTGTGGCGAGCTTGGTGTAGGGGCTAACGTACCAGCCTCTCACCGCAGCGGCCCGGGTTCGAATGTCGGTTCCCTCCACAGAGTTTTTAATAGCTCGTCACCTCACAGATGGTAATGGCAAAGCGTGTCCGTCGCGGCACTACCGCGTTGTCTAAAAGGTGCTGTGAAATGCAAAAACTGCATGTTTCAGTGCTTGGATAATGTTGACGGAACAGGGTAAAAAATGGGTTAAACAGCATAGGCTTTCGTGAGATGTCACAAAGATAAAATAAAATAAATAAAAATGGTTATGCCAAAGATATAGTTTCACCTTTCCTTGACATTATCTTTTTTAATTGCCTTGATAACTTAATTATTAAAAGAGTTATGGCCATTTAATGGCCCCAAAATTTTGTATTGAAGCCTATTAAAAATAAATTGGGCTGGTGCGTTAATTTCTTAGAAAAGTGTTTTATTTTTGATTTAAAAAATAAATAAATCTAATTTATCATATGTTATTTTTTTGATAATTTTTTTTTTTAATGCACAAAAACAGACCACTAATTTTATTACAAATAGTTTACCTTTATTAAAATTAAAAATACAAATTAAACATTTCATAAATCAAAAAGTTCAATAATTACTCTAATGATTTTAAAGTGATATCTGGCAAATCTCTGATACCATTTTTATCAATAATTTGAACTTTAAAGTTAGGAAGATTAATAATTAATCTTTTGTGTACTTCTTGAACACATTTTTTCATAAGTTCATAACCTTGATCAGGTGTCATGTTTTTAAGGTAATTGCGATCCATTATTGATAGGGAGAAATATCCACCATATCCATGAGCTGCATAATCCACCTTTGCAACTGATGCTAGGTAATCCATATAATATAGTTGAGGGCCTTCTTTATCATCAAAGCCAGCCAGAAGTAGATTCACAAAGTAAGGGGACTAAAATTAAAGATATAAAATGAATTAGAAGGCATTCTACATAAAATATTATTTGATTATGTAAAGATTTTTTGACAATAGGACACACACTAATTAAATGAATATGATAGGGAATAAATAAAACTTGGCACAAAAGAATATTCACGTTTGTTACTAAAAATTTAAAATTATATATTTTGATTTTATACAACTTATTATTTAAAGTTTTTTAAAAATATCATTTAGATATTTTAGTAATATAGCTTTGAAATAGGTACTAATTGCAATAACCCTTAAAAAATAGAGAGTAAAAAAATCTTATTCAATGATCTTTTCGTTGGGTATATGCGTAAAGTCTATCTAGAAGAATGGGACCACTTTGGTTTTGGTCAGGGGTATCACGAGCCGACCCTGTTTAGCCCTATTGACCCCTATAAACTGGCGGGTCGCCTGAAACAAAATAAAGGAAAAAACCCAAAATATTGGAAATAAAAATTTCGTTTTGGTGGCAGGTCTGCTACCATTGTCAAGATAAATTAGGTAAGTGAAAAAAATTAAAATAAAATATTAACTAATATTTAAATTAAAAATGTTTAAAACTTTAAGCTTTTTATTAGGAATATTCTGAAAATATTTAACATTTTTGGGGGTTTTTTCTTTATTTTGTTTTAGGTGACCAGCCAATGCATAGGGATCAATAAGGCTAAACAGGGTCAGCTCCCTATACCCTGGTTCCAGGACTGAAGCGGTCCCATTCTTCTAGATAGACTTTTGCTTATGTGTTATGTTATTTGGTTGATTTGGTATGTATAGTTAGAAAGCTACCTCTCTAGTCATCGTTTTATCTTTTTTAGTGGTTACAGTGCCGTATTATCCATTAGGCTGACTAGGCTACAGCCTAGGGCGCCATGAAAAAATAGGCGCCAGACAGACAGGGGAGTAATAGGCGCTAGACAGGGAAGTTTCTAAAAAAGTTTAGGTCGGGTGGGGATTAGAACTAATTTTTCTGCGGGGATATAAATAAAATAGACGCGAAAAGAGAGAATGACCTTTGTTTTGACTGAAATGGAGGTAAGGACCTTTTTTTTTTTTTTGAAAATAGGCACTCTGGGAATTCTAGCCTAGGGCGCCTCATACCCTTAATACGGCCCTGAGTGGTTATCTCCTGGCTTTATAAGACATAATAGTAAGTACACCACAATAATAAAAAAATTGCATTAAGACTTAAAATTTTTATTGAAAACAAACATTAAAATTGACATCAAAAGTAAAAGCAGTTTTTTTTCAAATATGAGTAACCTGCCTACTTAATTTTAGCACCATTTTAACACCTTACCTTACCAATAGACCTAAATGATATAGCTATTTTAATTGACTTTTAATGTTCAAGTTATCCACATGTTTAAACATCCGTGAGATCACAATTAAGAGAGGTTGGCAGGATAAAAGTTATTACTAACAAAACAACACAAATAGTACCTTACCCTTGAACGAAGAGTATCGGCTAAATTTCTTCGAGTAAAAGCTGCAGCCTCTTTTGGACTTAATTCATAGGTGTTTCTCATCTTATAAAGCTGAATGTTTTTTGCAATGTATTCAGCAAACTGAGTAGTGTCTCCAGATTCTCCAGATACAGCCATTACCAATTTGTTTGATAATTTGTGTAGCTTATTTTCATCTAAATAAAAGAATCATTAGATAATTCTACATACAAAATAAATCGTCTTTAATTGGTTGGTGATTGTACCAAAAGCTCTAACAAGGCGAAATTAGGTAATTTGCTAGAAACCTGCGGCAACTCCGATTTTGACGAAATTTGGTATACGGGGGTTTTTTGGGGCGCTGATCACGAATCTGGAAGAATTTTTTGGCGGAAACGTTTTGTTCTTAATATATTCATCATCAAACTTGAAATTTAAACTAATCCTATTTTTACAATATTCCCCTTCTTTTGCACACAATTCTTAATTTAAATCTAAAGTGTATCTAAGCTCTATATGAATGTATGGTTGCCGCATTATTATTAAGAAAAGCTATGCAATTTAATGCAAAAATAATGTAAAAACGTAGAAAAACGGGGTTTTAAAAGGTGAAAATCAAATATTGTGTGACACTTTAGCTTTAAATCAAGAATTGTGTGCAAAAAGAAGGGGGAACATAGTTAAATTAGCTTAGTTCAAATTTGAACTTTGATGATGAATATCTCAAAAACGAAACGTTTCCGCCAAAAAATCTTTCAGATTCAAAAACCCCGTATACCAAATTTCGTTAAAATCGGAGTTGCCGCAGGTTTCTAGAAAATTACCCGAAATTATTGTATTGTTCTACTTTAAGTAACAAACTTTTAAAGCATTAGTTTTTATTAATAACAAAATAATACCTGATTTCATAACCATTATGCTATTAGCGGCAGTTCTGTCGGCCGCAATAATTACAAAATCGTTAAATTTTATTCCCAGTAGGCACTCCATTCTTAAAAACTTATTATTTTCTTGATTTTCTTTAAAAACTTTTTAAACAGCAAAAAGCTAAAAACGCTTGGTAATATTTTTTTAGAGGTTAGATGCTGTCAGGTTGTGTCAACTAATGGTAGTAATGGGCAATAAATATCGATTTCTTATCACTTTCCTATTTTTAAATGTTTTTGTTTCTTTTATGGTGAGTTCTATCCATCATAGTTTTCGATCTTATACCGGGGTATACACGGTCATATAAACCTGAAATGCACTTGCATGAAAGCAAATGTTAAATGAAGCCTTTGATACACACGATGTACCTGTCAGTTCTGCGTCAGTTTTGGCAGCTGGTGGCGTGATCAACTTAAACATAAGCGGGATTCAGCGAAAAGATTTTTTATTTTTTGTCAATGTATTCAGTACTTCTAACTTTCCACAAGCATGGATAACCTTAGCACATATCTATAAAATCACGCAATACGTCTTCCTGGCGCCAAAGAGACATTTTGTTAACTCAAAACCAACAATATAACCTAGTAAACGACGTCCCTAAACTGAAATGTTAACTAACGTGTACTACACATGCACAAGTTTGCACGACGCGCGCCTCGTAAAATCAAACTTGGACATCGCGTCGCATGCCAAGCCAGATGTGGCAGATTTTTAATACACACGGTCAAACGTGCGCGCAAGCTTTGGCTTTTTTGACAAATGTGACAGTTTTGCATTACCGTGTATACCCCGATTACAGCTACTAGAAACTTGCCACTGTCTATAGCCGGCTGTCCATGAAAGCGGTTTTCCGCTCGCGGATGATAATTCAGCGTTGTAATTGCAAATTTAAAATGCTTTTCCCGCCATTTTCGACTCGGATCCGCAAAAAGTTGAGATGAAGTTAAGTTTTTGCGTTTTCCACTAGATTGTGCGGATTTTTCAAATTAATAGCCAGGTACTATAACCTTGAACTAGTTAATGAGCTTGATAAGTTGTTGCTTGAAGATAAGACAAGGTGTTAAAGATCCATTTTAAATAAAAGAAGTGTTATGGACGACATTAACTACACTTATTTTAATTATTTACTTCAGTATGGTATTTGGCGAAAAACAATAATATTTATTCTACTTTTAATATGACCAAAAAAACAAAAAAGGAGACTAAAAATTTTTTTTAGAAAGGAAAGTTCATGGCCAATATTATACTTTATTAAAATTGTTTGTTATTATCCATTATCCAGTCAAATTTGCCATCCCACAGACAGATGATGATTGACATCTAGTGACCTTCACAACCGTAGTATCAACTATGGTGGTATCAACCAAAGAAAATTCTAACATAAAATCACCATATACAAACAAAACGCTTTAATATTTTCCGCTACAATGGACTTGTCATCAGATTTTCTGCGCGTATTTTTAATACGCGGGCGGAAAACCGCTCTCATGGACAACCAGCTTAACAATGTTAAGTTTAAAAATAAATCATTTCTGGGTAGTTAGCCTGTAATACAATACATATATATTTGGAATACCAAGTTTAAAATATCAGAAGTTTACAGGTTTTATTTATCGCGACTTTAAAAACGTTGTTATATAAAAAAACCGCATTAGAAAACTGGTGTAAAAACCACAGAACTGGGGATAATTCTATATTTAGAAAGAGATAAATATTTATACAAAAATGCAAAGGCCTGATACCATTTTTTAATAATATTCCCAATATTCTTTATTTCTATGTTTTTTACAATTATATCCAAATTCTATCAACATAAGTATCAGGCGCGTAAAGTGGGATTTAATTTTTTTGATCTAAAAAGTGAGATATGGGACCCACACCAAATATAATATACCAGATGCTATTAACCTAAAGAGTAACAATTGGGTTTAGAATTTGCAAAAAAAGTTATTTTTTTCGTAAGTCCCCCATCCCAGAGAAAATCAAAAAGTTTAAAAACAAATCTTCCAATTGTATTTTTTTTTCGTAAATTTGATCAAATTTTATCGACAAATCTAAAATTTTGTCAAATTATCTATATTTTTCCAAAAACTATACATACCGGATCAGCTAAATAACATAACACATAGGCAATGTGAGAAACAGAGACAATCTAACCGGCATATAAACATGGGTATACATATAGTGCTTATTTTGTTATTGCATTACTGGCCGATATCCCAAAATCTACTTGCTTTTGCAGTATACATATAGCCAGTTAAAATTTTACCACTCTACAATTGAGGGGCTGGTTTGAAAGTGTACAATCTCCAATATTACATTGTTTATGTTATACTTTGTAAAAATTTGAACAAAGAACACATAGTCGGCAACGTTCTTAACGTGCAGGTCCAAAGGTCATTATACATATGAATCAAATTAAAGAAAAAGGTGGATGTTAATTTCTGGTAATTTCAGGCTATCCACCCGAAATGTGTTAATTTGGATAAACAATATCTAAATTATATTATTATATCTTAAAAACGAAACGTTTCTGACTCAAGATTCCCGTTTGTGGTCATCGCCCCAAAATCCCCAGAGTACCGAAATTGGTCAAAATTTTCGAGAATTACCAAAAAAATTTAGTTGAATCGATCAATTTATTAGAAAACGCAACACCATTCCTACATTGTTCATACCATTTGGCATCGGCAACGCTGCACAGGCTGTATGTTGTCAAAACCAGCTGTTCGATTTACGATTTGTCAACTACACTTTCTCAGGTTTCGCAGCCGAGATTGTTGCGCAGCCGATTTTTAACTTTCATTTTTCATTGCCATTTTAAAGACAAAAACCAATTTTATGCACTTTGTGCTTACAAAGGAATGTGTTACGTGTGAAAGAGGTAAGAATACAAATATGTTGCAGACTTGTGTCCAATTAAAAAGTAACAAGTGCCCTTTGAAACCTTTCAATGTTTTGTCTTGTTTTGACATTTTTTGTGTAACATTTTTTAACATTTATTATTTTCCTTACTTTTTTATCATTACAACCTACAATTGTAGTAAGACATAAAATTCTCTGTTTTTTATCACTCATTTGTTGTGTATAACAATGAAACGTAAAAGACCTTGTAAGCATATTTTTTTCTTCATACCCTTTCTCATTATATTTTATTTTATTTTTATTTAGATATGGATAACCATGGAGAATGTTCCAGACCAAAGAAATCAAAATCCTGCGCTGAAGAGTATTTCTTCAGTTTTCAGTGGGCCCATCTACCATCTGTAGTGTTACACCAAATATTTGATTTATTAAATCAGGAAGATCGTAAAAATGCTTCAAGTGTTTGTAGACATTGGCGAGCAAGCCTTTTTCACCCCAAGTAAGTTTTTTTTTGCATATTGCTAACATCTAAAGACCCACAATGGTATGAAAAAGCGAAATTATAATTTAGGGTAACTTATTAGCAAATATCAGAATTACATAAGCCATGCTTACTCTACAAGACAAAATATAAATAGTCATTTGACTTTACCCCCAAATCATCGAACCATAAATATGAGACATGCCACATACTTAGCCCCTAAAGTTTATAATCTTATATATATATATCCACAATCCACGAAGGCCAAGGCCTGAATACTAACGTACCGTGGATGTCTTAAGCAAGATAAGAGGAAGTTTGTTAACACGGGACTTAAAAACTTGAAGATTTGGGGGAGAAGGAAAGAACTCTGCTGGCAGGAGGTTCCACATTCGAGAAACTCTAGGGATAAAAGAACGAACGAAGTGGGTTCGGGGCCTGTCAAGTTGGATCTTATAGGGATGCAAACGTGCGGCACCACGAGTCTCTCTGCTGGGACTATACTGGATAACTCGTCGGAGCAGAAGCCGTGAAAGTATCTAAAAGAGCGATAGATCTCCTACAGCTCGACGATGGGCAAGAGAAGGAAGTCTTTCAGTAAGTAGAGGATCATTGATAAGACGGCAGCAAGAATGCTGAGGGTTTTGGGAACGCCATTCCCCAGACACGAGAACAATATTCTAAAGAGGATCGATTTTGGGACACATAAAAAGTGTATAAATTGAAAGGGGAAAAATACTTTTGGCTCGGAAAAGAAACCCAAGCTTTTTGGAAGCCGCCGTGGCTATAAATACGATGTGTTTATGCCAGTTGATGTTGTTCTCAAATGAGATGCTCACAAGGTAGAGTGTGTCCTTGCTCTACAAAACCTGGCCACTCATAGCAAAGGGTAAGTGTTTAATGATTTTTTCCGCGACAAGTAACACGCTTGAGTTTTGGATGCATTAAATTGACCGAGAGTTTTGGCGCCATAATCAAATATCAAGTTGAGGGCCTGTGAAAAGATATCTGCATCGCCCTGCGTTTGCTTTCGTCGGGTTGAGAGATTGGTTTGAGAACCTGAAAACTGGCGTGAAGGCTACTATCGTCAGTAAAAAAATATGAATGGGATTTGTTGTGGAAGAAAGAAGGTCATTGATGTAAAGGGGAAACAAATTTGGTGCCAGTACTGAACCCTAAGGTACTCCAGCATTAATTTCGTAAAAAATTGAAGAGTTGCCATCCACAATGACTAATATACGTCGATTAGAAAGATAACTGGAGAGCCAAGAAAAGAGTTTAGATGGAAGACCGTAATAGGAAAGTTTATTGAGAAGTGCGTCATACCAGGCCTAGTCAAAAGCCTTAGATATATCAAGAGCAGCGATTAGGGACTCACCTAGAAACTCAAGAGACTTGTTCCAGTTCTGTAATACGAAGGAAAGAAGATTTGCTGTAGATCTCTTGTGACGAAATCCGTACTGCCTGTCATGTAAAATTTTATGTTTTTCTAAATATTTAAGAATTTGCGAGTTTATAAGTTTTAGATATCATGATGTTAAATGACGTTAACGGTATTTTTGCAATATATCGTTAATGCAGTAAGAGCACATGCTCTCTATTAATATTTTAGCGTCATCGCTTATGCAGTGTATTTATCAAGTTTTTCTGGCTCTTGTTAGTAGATTAAACAAACACAAGGTTGCTTTAATTTTCGCCTGGTTAGTCGAAGAATAAGCCATTATTTTTATACCGACATTTTTGGAAAATTATTTTGTAAGCGCGTATTATTTTAGATTAAATATTCTGTGTTTTACCAAAAATTTGTTTAAAGACTCTTAAATATGTAATATTGCCTTAATATTACTATTTTACAAAGAGCTATTTTAGGTTTTTCTTTGTTAGAAGAGTTTAATTTGTCATCATTTTAAATATTCAGAATTATTACAAAAATCTATGCATTTTTAGCAAAAATATATAGAAAAGTTTTTACAAAAAACAAATTTTTCGATCGAAATCATACCTTCTTAAATTAAATAATAAAAATTGATGCAAAAGCACATTTAAAAAAATGGTTAAATCTTTTTTTAACACCGCTTTTTTCTGGTTCAAAATAGGTTTAGCCATTGCTTTATAAAAAAAAGGCAAACAATTTTGGCTGATTTTTTTTTTATTAGATTATTATTATTTTTTTAATAAAAAATTGGTATACTTAAAAAAGAACTTATAAAAGCTAATATTAATATTTAATAATTTATTGGGTGCCAAGTGATATAATTACTATGCTATGATATATTAAATTTAAATTAAAAATTATTTTTTAGATTTTATTGAACATATTTTTAAAAATAATAAAGATAGAGATATCAAGTGATTCTGAGACTATAGTATTAACAACAATAATATTTCGTACGATAAAAGTATTACTTATATTACTCTTTTTATTTGGTACCATTAATCAATGAAACAATCTTTTAATAAATTATTATTTTAAAATAAATTATATCTCGCAAATTAAATTAACATGTTCCAAAAGAAGCTTAACCGCTGCAATTAAGTTAAAAGATATTTTTCCATAAACCTACTTTTGCAAGTTGGCAGCCAAACAAAACCGTTACGGAGACCCCCAAAAAAGCCCATATTATTTAAAAGAAATGAATATTTTCGCATTTTATCTTAATTCCAACGATCTCGGGGGACATTTTCGACCATTCTGCCGTCATTTTACATACATTAGAAGCGATAAATTCGGTAAAAGTGCCGTCTTCCCAACAAATAAAGTCCAATATTAACTTTGCTGGTTACATTCTGCCCGTTCAATTACCATAAACATGTCCGCTTGCGTGATCGCAGAAATAAAATTTAATTTGTTCGGGAGGAATAATTTTGTAGTTTTTGCAAAAGGCATTCTTTTTGCTTACGCTATTTTACCTTAATCAGCTCACTAAAGAAAAAAAATGGAACAAACCTACACAGTATTTCGTTTTAAACAGTGACAAAGGGTACATAAAACTTATTCCGACAAAAATTGCGATATACACATTTCAGATTGAGTAAGGGATTGGATTGAACGCCATAATTCAATCCTGTTTTTCAAGCGATTTGAATTGAGTTCGGTCCGATCGAAAGTTATATTTGTACAGTTTTGTAAAATAGCTGATGTGTAGAAACAAAATAGTGGAAAATAAAATAAGCTTAAATATTTGCTAAAATATTGTGATAGTGTTTCTTTAGTGGTTTGCGTTATTATTTTGTCTGATTTTCTAAAAATTAATTTAAAAAATACCACAAAAGTAAGGTTAGACGTTTATTTTTATTTGTTTGCTTTCTTCCTTATGTATATACCTTTCTTTGTTAAAATAAAAAGAATTTAGAACCGGATTATCTGCATCCGATAAGTTATAGGACGTAGGGCACGGTATTAGGTTCAATGCGATCCATACAATCGGATTCGATTTTTACAAAGTACCCTTAGTCAGTGGATATTAGGTTTGTTCCAGCAGGCTGTCAGAAATGTTTGCAACCGTTCGGATTCTGCACATGTCAAATTTGTCGTTCCAGCAGTGCCATGTTCAGTGCCGTATTATCCATTAGGCTGACATGGGCGCCATGAAAAAATAGGCGCCAGACAGGGGAGTAATAGGCGCTAGACAGGGAAGTTTCTAAAAAGTGTACGTCGGGTGGGGATTAGAACTAACCCTTGTGTGGGGATATAAATAAAATAGACGCGAAAAGGAGAGAATGACCTTTTTTTGGACTGAAATGGAGGTAAGGATTTTTTTTTGCTGTTCAGAAATTTTTTAGTAGGAAAATAGGCGCTCTGAGAATTGTAGCCTAGGGCGCCTTATACCCTTAATACGGCCCTGGCCATGTTTGTAACATTATGCAGTTGTTTGTTGTTCCAGCAGTAGTTATAAGATGTTTAAAACATGTTGAAAACTGTTCAAAAAGTTTGCAAACTTTCTTTAAACATTACTGACAAATTTTTAACATAACCTTTCTTGTATTGACGCATAAGCAGTATGCACCCCTTGTTTATTCGTTCGTATTATCGTTCCAGCAGAAAGCTGTTGCCAACATTTTTGACTAATGTTTGTAACAATTTCAGCGTTTTACGAACAAACCTATTGACTCTACTGCTGTTGCGTCGTAACAAACAGAGCCGTATCTACATAATCTTTGTTTTGAGAAAACAATTTAGAACATTTGCTTAACAAAGCTTTAAGGGGAACAAACAATTCACCAAAGTTTTACCAAATAGATCAAATGTTCCTTAATAACAAAAATCGTAGAATTTTGAAAAATTTCAGATTCGTCACTTTTAGTAGGACGTCAGCCATCTGTAGAAATAATTTGTTAAAAAATATGGCCAATAATTAAGGCTACGCATGTGTGGATGTGCATCAATGCATCATATGCGGGATTTTTTTTTAATTTTGTTTATATAATTATTGTCATACTGAGTACCAATGTTTCAAAGCTCTTATTTTTACACACAATACAAAACCAAGGTTTAAGATTGGTCTTTGACTTTACCTACACGTATGCTGATATTTTTTTAAAATAAATTTTATTAGATCTTATGATGAGAATAACTGTAGAAAAACTTTTAGGTACAGGTTATTACTAAGCTTCACCCCAAAAAATGTCCTACTTCAAATCAATTTTTTGACCCAAGACACGTTATGAGTTGTAGCATATAACGAAAAGGTGTTTGCTTGTGTCGTTCATTCTAGTTTCGTCACCTAAAATTTTACCTGAGCTGACCTTTTTTTTCTCGTTTGGTGCCCTGGACAAAATGCCTAATTATTTTTTCTTGTTTGGTACCCTAAAGGTGTACATATGTATAATTTAATAATTTAGACATACATATTCATTCTAAGTTTACATGAGCGCTGTAATAAGCATTAGCCAAATGCGAATTTGAATAAAACCCATGTGTAAAGACTCCTAAATCGGTGGCAATCTTATTGGATTACAATAGTTCTGTTATTATTACAGAGTATGGTTAATTCTGGTAAAGCAACGCCTATTTTTTTAATTCTTTAATTACACCCAAGACTACTACACACTTTATAAATCTACTAAAAGAATTCTATTGCCACCTTTAAAATTTACCAAGCAGGGAAAAAAGATAATTATACATTTGCCGAGGTGTCCAAATCAGAGAAGAAAAGGGTCAGGTCAGGTAAAACCACTATTAGTGCCCAAACATGAATGAACCAAACCAGAATAAACCAACGAAAAGAAAAAAATTGTTTATTTGTAAATGTAATTCATAAAAGTACCTTTTCAGCTTTAAACATAAAAATAGATTAAATCAAGTAAACATTACTTTTTTTTTAATTATGATAGTTAATACTCTCCCTTCTAGATATTATTTTCTCGACGCAATTATTCAAACTTAAATTTGTTTAAGTAGACACTATACTCCGTCCAAGTTACATATACAAAAACCATGATCGACGCGTAAAGTCGCGTTTTTCTGTAGATACAGCACTTTGTTAAAGGCAATACTTCCTGGTATAAGCCTTAAGCATTGGCTTTCAACCAATGACTGTAAAAGCCGTGACAAGCAACAATTTGGCAAACATTCGTCCAAACTAACTAACCTGTTTTGCTTCTTTTGACCTTAAAAAACCAAAAGCTCTGAATCACGGCAAATCTCTCGTCAAACCCTTGAAACGACGTAAAATTTGTCTCGTCCGCGCTATGTGGCGGAGTGGGCGGCGTGAAGCGGCGGCTTAAAAGAAAACGATATCACACGATATCACGCGTTGATACACGGTTTAAAATTTTGCATATGTTATTGGGACAGATTTTAGCAGCATGTTGTTTTGTCTTTTGCTAATAATATATTTTAGTTTTCCTATAACAACTTTTTTTCAAATATTGCCAGCACAAAGTGTATATTATTTAAATAATATATACTTATTTGAAGAATAAATAGTAGGAACTACATTGTTTAATAATAAGATAATGTAATTTCTTAGGGCAAAGTATATTGTGGCGAAATTTGAAATAATAATACTTAAGCAAGGTGTCCAATTTTATGTAATGATATTTTTAAATGTTCAAGTAAGATTTGTACTATCAGAATATATTGTTTAAATGGGAGATTGAGGGCTAGTATTACCTCCCTTTTGAAGGTCTTTTAAAGCTCAAAGCATTCATTAATTTAAAAATATTTTGGTTCAATACATTTTAAATACAGACCAATAATATTTTTCTTGTATGTTATGACTTCCCCCTAATTTACAACACATTTTTACCTAATATGTTGTTATAATGGGATTTTAGCTAACATTTTAGATGGTAAAACCCTATTTTAATCAATAGTTAAATACGTCATCAACTTGGAAAAATTAAAACTTTAACAAAAATGTATATAGTTTTTCTGTAAATAATTTTTAAAGTTGATTAACATTTTGCGAGTTCAAACAACTTCACAATGTTGCCAGTGCTTAAGTGAAAAGCGCCACGTTAAATAAATATGCTAACAAAGGAAAAAGCAATAGAAAAGAGATGTCGTAGCTTGTATCTTTTGTGTAACGTAGGCATACTCCAACTACGTTATCGGTCTATGCGGCGTTATAAATAATTACGCGGGCATTTCCACAAAAATGCAAATTTAGGCATTATTGTAAATATTATTGTAATACCCGGGAAAATTTAAAGAAAAGTAATAAAATTCAATCTATCTACACAAAAAACTTGCTACCTTAGGTGTACATGACTAAGGGCCTATTTTTGTTGTCAACTGCTTTTTAAAAGCTACATTAGAATTGACAGATAATAATGCTAGCTAGTTTGATATTTCCTAAAATGACTCGTTATTTACAAGACAAATTTAAAGTGGTCATTCAAAACGTAGATTTTAAAAAGTAGTGTGACAACAACATTTAAAAAGAAAGGTAAAAAGTGTGTTATTAACAAAAAGAGTCATAATATTGAAAATGCTATTGTTGATTTTTAAGTACTAAACCAAATGTTTTTAAGATAGAAGACTGCTTTAAATTCGCACTGTATACCAGCTCCACGTATAGTTTTACTATTATAATCCTATAATAACCTGATGCCAAATATAGTAAAACAAGTTAAATAAATAACAGCAATTATAACAAAATAAAAAATCAGATGGCTTGTCAGAAACAATTTGCAAAAACTCCAAAGTATCAGAAATTTTCTCGAAGATCGAAAAGAAAGCGAAAAACACGTAGGTATGAAGATGGGTGGACGGGTCAATTTATGCACCGACTCTTCGTATATAGTCGGTTAAAAATGCAAATTGCCCGTTATATATTTCCAAGTTGAGAAAAAGGCACTGAGATATGTTCGGTGCTAGGACCTTGGACAGAAGTGCGTTGTAAAAACGAAGGGAATTTGCAGAATTCTGGTAAAATTAAATGGCGGTTGTCTCATCTACCAGTTTGAAAAATAGCTTAAAATCTAAATTAATTACAAGCTCGGCGTATGGTTTGGTATGACCATATGGGGCGATTTAAAAGAAAGTAGAAATACCATGAGACTTTTGGGACTTAAATTTTACTATAAATATAATGGTGGGCTGGTTTGGTTAGGGAATTATAGATAGAACAGAATAAAAAAGAAAAGTAACACATGCGGTAAATAAAGAATCTGAAAAGGATAATGGTTCATTTCTACAGCGTGTCTACTTAAGTTCGCACCATATAGAAAACTTTTTTTTACTAATTTTACGAAAAAAGTTATTTGTTATAAAAAGTTTGCTTGGTCTAAAACCTATAATACAATCATCAGATATTCGTTTTTCGCAGTGGTATACGAGATATGTCAAAAGATGTAAATTTCGCTCAAGAGAAAAGTAGTCTTATTTTTTATAATACCGAAAATTTTTATAAGGAAAGATGTTTGGGAGTAAAAATCCCTTTTAAATATTTAAATCGTTTATTTTTTAAGAAAAAACTTTTTAATATTTTTTTATGCGATAATAAACGTTTCTATGACTTTTCGCTGTTTTGACAGTTCTTAAGCTATCTTTACATATTACATTTTGAAAAAGGTATGCACTAATGTACAAAAATGCAATTTAAAAAAATTACCCTTAACGCTGATAAAAAAATGTTTTCTTAAAAATGAAGTTTTTTTATTTAAATGTCATTTTTAATTCTAAACATCTTTTTTTTATAAAATTTTTTGGTAATATGAAAAATAAAGTTACTTTTCTCCTGAGCAAAATTTATATTTTGACATACCTCGTATACCACTGCAAAAACTAAATGAGATGAGAACATTTTAGGTTTTAGACTTTGCAGAACTTTTTATAAGAAATAACTTTTCTCCGTAAAATGAATAATAAAAATGTTTTCCATATGGTGCGAACTTAAGTAGACACGCTGTATAAAATTCCTTAGTACTTATTTTATAATTAAAACCATTTAATTAGAAAAGAAAGAATATTTGGTCTTTCTCCAGAATATAATTTTAACACGTCGTGGCTACTTCAAAACTTTTATTTTTTTATCTTTGAACAATTCACGAGAACTAAACGCCTAAATTCTAACATACCGTGGGTGTCTTGGAAAATTTTTCTGAGTCATGCGATTCCTGTTTAATCTTTACCTGCTAATGTTAAGAAAAATAAATGGAAATAATTTTCTACTGTCGTGATAATATACGAAAAAGCTATTTTCTTTTCTCGACAGTTAAGAGAAAAATTTCTGCTTTTCATGTCATTCACACCCTCTCCAGTGACGCGCTGTGCTTCACTTATAGGACTTGTCAAACGACTTTAAAAAAATATAATTTTTTTAGTACATTTGCATAATCCATATTTCAAAAAAATTGACTAATGTTACATCGTTATACTGAATCCCATTCAACCGATCGGATAAAACTTGCAAAAAATTGCGATATACACGTTTTAGATTGAGTAAGGGATTGGATTGAAGTCGATTTGAATTTAGTTCAGTCCGATTGGAGGTTATATGTGTACAATATTTACGGTTTTGAAAAAGGTTTAAGAAATGACAGTAAAGTAGAACAGCTGATAAATGTAGAAACAAAATTTGCTAAATATAGTGTTTCTTTAATGGTTTGCGTAATTATTTTGTTTTATTTTCTAAAATTAAATAAAAGTAATTAAAAAACACCACAAAAGTAAGTAAGTAAGTGGCTGCTTCGGTTGTATCGGCAAGCGTCGATCTCCGGAGTTAAGCAGTGAAAAGCGCGCCCATAATTTGGATGGGTGTCCGGCAACGGCGGTGTTTTGGGCAACGGCACACGGTGTTCTGCTCGGGGATGCGGACCGAGCAACAACCATCCAAGTTATGGAATGAATGGTGTGTGCATGAGAAGAAGTAGGGGTCAAGGTTCAATAAGCCTTCAGGCTGCAGTGCACCACCTAGGGGGCGGTCGTCGGACCTGGGTGGGATGACCCCGAAAAGGTGAAAAAAAGTAAGTAAGTATTTGTATTTGTTTGCTCTCTTTGTCATTGTATATACTTAAAAAGCAAACTACCGAAAAAAGGACTTTTTTGTTTTAATTCAAAAATTATTATCAAAGTAAGCACAATTTAGTTTCTAAATTCGTTGGTACAGACTTTACTTATACTTTAAAATTGTGAAGTGTTTATACCAGCCGAGGAAAAAAATGATGTTTGTATCCAAAAACATCCCGAACATTTATTTAGGTATTTTCATCACATATATTATTCTAAACGACCGATCAACAGGCGTTTTATTTTCAACACGGAGTTGACTCCGAAAAGGTAGGTGATTAATCGTCACCTCGCCCATAAACAAACACTTAAAACAAGGGGCCCGCAGGTAGACGTATCTTCTTCGATGTTTGCTGAACCATCGAGGACAAAGACGGGCTTTGTTCGGCCACGACGTTTACACTTCTGAAGTGACCAGTCACGGTGGGGTGGACGCACCAACTGTATCACCGCCTAAATAAATAATTTCTGTTTGGAAGTGAATATGTACAACTTTAAGTAGGACCTAAGTTCTTCAGATACATGTTTTGCTGCAATTTGAGGATCTGCTAGTATATGGAACTGCATTGGTATTTTTTAGTGTAAATAAGCAAATCGGTTACTCAATTTTTACCAAAGCAATATTAAGGAACTTTTTGTTACTAAATCTTGCTTTGTGTTTCAGAATTGCGGAACATATGTCGACATGCTTTAACTTTGTGTCTACACTAAAGCAACTGAAATTAGGAACAGTTTTAGTTTTGTTAATCTTTGTGTACGTTTCACATTGTCATGAAAGGCTGCACTTTGAGAATTGAATAGGAAATTATTGGAATAGGCAACTAGTGCAAGCAGTATTAAGGGAAAACCTTATTTTTTTACTGCTAAACCTTAACGCGCCTATGTGAAGAAGTATTATTGGTCAACATGACATGCTTGTATTATTTTAAACCTAAAACTGGAATATTATTTCTTTTTAGTTATGGTCTATTTTATTTCTTTGTTTTGTATAGTTAATAATGGAGAAATTTTACCTTTTTTAGTATATTTTAAAGACAAAATTTAAAAATAAACAAAAATTACTTTAACCCTTAACCTCATTTTGTTTTCAAATGTTAAATAAGGAAGAGAAATGATCGACTATATTTTGGCACAATTAAAGTCTAGCAGTAACTTTAATAAAGTTTCCCTTATTTTTTAGTTGATTTACTGTTCACACGCTTCTAAAGCTATATAAACGTACAAACCATATTGAGTATTCAATATTTGAACGAAACAATTTGAATGTATCCAAAGTAAAGTTACGCAATGAGGATTTTAAGAGATCTCCTTCCTCTTTTTCTTTTGAATGGGACGAGATATCTAGATCGGGTAAAATTTGTAACTAAAACTACTTTTTAGCATAAATATTTTGGTGGTCACATGTCCTATCAACTTTTCTTTTCAATTTGAAAGGGGAGTTATGTAGCACCTTGTTTTTAAGACCTTATGATTCTCTATTTACCACAACTTTGTTTTTGAAAATTGACCTAGCGCTTGAAATTTAGCTTAAATTTGTACACACAGTGCGGTTATTAATATTCCTTTCTTCCTTAACATTTGAATAGGACAAGATATTGAGTTCGAATAAAATTAAGGTATAAGGCTAAAACAGACGGAGCGGTTTACGCCGAGTCGGTAAAGAAGCGGTGCAAAACAAACGAGTTGGCGAGCTGCGATTGTTATACTAATACCAAAATGGAGTCCCCGCGTTCGGCTGCCGATTCGACCGTTGACTCGGCAAAAACCGATCTGTATGTTTTAGGCCTAAGAGCGTTTTCACACACACCGGCAAAAACGGTGCTGCTAGCGGGACCGATGTCGATTAACCTTAAACCATTGATATCAGTGGCGGATTTACATATTTCTCGCCCAAAGGCTTTACATTTTTGCCGCCCCTAAACCTTACTTTACTATCTCATATGGACATACAAAAATTTTGAGGAGCAGAAAAAAGTCTTAACCTAAAAAAACATGTTTACTAATAACCCTAATTGTAATCAGTCATTTCGTGTTTATTTTTATTTTTAAATCAAAATACACAATTTATAAAGTCAATCAGCCGCCCCCTAAAAATTTGTCACCCAGTCACACTAGGCTTCAGTCAACTTAGCCTGCTCGTAAATCCAACACTGATTGACATGTTATGAATCCCGCGGTAGTCGCAGACTACAATTTTATTGTTATTAAAAAGTTTTTGCTTTTATAAAGCTATTACACAGTCAAAAACCTAACTTAGAAATAAAACACGATATCCGATTTTTGGCAATTTTGCATGCATCAAAAGGCTTTTATTTTTTAAACGAAAACCGTTTGTTGTACGGAAAAATATCAAGAGACCAAATTAACCCCAAAGTAATTCAGTATTTTAAAAATAATACTGATTCAAAGAAAAAGCTGTGCGTACTAACATTTTTAAATTCAATATAAATATTGGTCAAGCGCCTCTGGTATTTTTTTAACTTTTACCAAAAAAATATGTAAGAGTAAAAAAAATGTAATAGTAAAAAAATGTGAAAATATCTAGATTGATACGAGAGTTCTGAAAAAAAAGCATTTTTTCTTAAAATTTTAGTATCCTGTATCTTGGAATGAAGGCATTTTCGGACATAATTGTATTTAAAAAGTGTCCTTATTTTTTTACATTTTATACAGTGTTAAAAGAAAAGTACGTACCTAAAAATAACCCTGCATTGAAATGATCAAAAATTAATAAAAGGTATGAATTCAGATGACGTAGAAATTGAAACCATATAAAATTGTTTGGTCGTAAAAAATATAGTATGCAACACATGCATTTACTTATGGGATTGCCGCACTTGCCCAACGGTTCGTGCTATCAAACCTTACATTCGTAAAAAAAAGTAAAAAAACTCTTACTTAATGGACCTGTTAAAAAACTTACTATTTTTCCAAGTAATTATTTAAAAACATAAGAATAATTTTCGTTGTTTATTTATAAGCCTTTTTTGTTTCTAGATTTTTAAAATTTAAATTTTAGAGTCATTTATGTTTGCCATGTACAGGTCCTTTAAAGTATCATCGACTTGGTAAAATGACCGTCATGAACAAAATTCTATAGAGATAGTATGGATATTTCCAATCAGTTTTACTTACTACTAACAAGCAAAAACACGAACTCTTTTGTATTTAGTTCTTGTTAAAAAGATTGCCATTTCTTGCACGTTTTCATCTTAGATCAGAACAGCTACCGTTGAGCAAAAAATAGTACCACTTTGAGTACCGTAAACGTGTGAATCTCGGCTTAGTTTTTGCTTCTTCTTAAAAGACGAGTGACAGATAAAAGAATTCCGCCGACGAACCGCCATTTGTTGAGGTGTTTTAGCGAAATCAACGCTATTATTATAAACTATGTTAATAAAGTCTAGCACAAATTTGACAAAAATTTTGATATCTAAGTCCGAATTCAGTTGATGGTAATCCGGCAGCAAAGAGAGCAGAAACGATCTGTCGGCATCTTCTTCGGCGCTCTTCGTTGTCTCCAACGACGAAAGAAGCTGCGTTTGGAACGTCGTCATAGCTGCCTGCTATTTTTAGATAATAGGGCGAAATATGTGGAGCTTTTTGTTAACTTGCGCATTTTTGACACCCATTTTAATTTTACACGAAAAACTGTATCGATATTTAATTTTTGTTAATTTTTTAAACTAAATACCTTATTATTTTATGTCTGAATTGTTTTGAAAATTTTATTTTTAACAGTCTTCGGAATATTGAAAAGTGGAAATCATCCTTTGATACCAAGGCATATTTCTACACTCTACTCTTAGAGTAAAACAATAGTGTTGCTTCAAGAAATTACATTATCTTCTTATTAAATAATATAATTCCTCCTGTTTATGTTTAAACAAGATTAAGTTCTTGAAATAAGACACAGTTTATTTTAATTAAAGAGTAATAATTTAAGGAAACCTATTTTTACAGGAAAACTAAAATATCTTTAGCCAAAACAAAGTAATATTGCTAGTATCAAAGACAATTGTAGTTTCACTAGACTCCCAGAACAATGCTAAATTTTTGGTCATTAGTTTGGACGCTGGCTTGGCTGAATTTATGAAGCGGCAAATTATACGTACTGTTCACGTGTGTACTCGATGGATACCCGCTTTATAAATTCCACAAAGCGAGCGTCCAAGCTGATTACCAAAAATTTAGCATTGTTCTGGGTGTCTATAGTGAAACTACAATTGTCTTTGCTAGTATCTACTTAAAACACATATTAGCCCTATTGATTTAGCGGCCGAAGTTGAAAAAATTTAAGGTTGAAATTGGTCATAAATGGTCACTAAGTGTGACGAATTGGTCATCCATACACCAACTTTAACAGCGTGTTAAAAAAATATTAACGTCTTCGAAAAAATTTTAGCGTCTCCAATTAATCATACATGCCTCAATCAAAAGGATGCAATTGGTCACAAAATAGTCAACATTGGTCAGTATGACTTATTAATTGGTCAGCAAGATTAAAGGAATCTGTAATAAATAAAGACATTCAAGGACGAGAAGATTTTATGAGCGACCAGAAATTAAAAATTTTAGATTCAAATAACAAATTAAGGACGCTAGTAACAATAAGAGAATTGGTCATAGGTATTTAATATATGGTCAAGAATATTTTTTACCGCTAACTAATTACTGCAACCTATTACAACCAGCAGTAAATAAAAACCTAGTCGTAACTTGACCTTAAACTGTTTACTCTTTGCTGCTACAGGACAATTTTTGATAGAGACTTCGATATTGTCTCTCTTTAAACTATCTTGAATCTTGTTAATAAATTAAAGTTTTTAACATGAAAGTATAAATGCTGCAAAAAACACTCTAAAAATCTAAGGAAAACGAGTTTTTATTGGGACCCATTTTTTTCTTCACGAGCTTGCACTTCAAACCTCCACAGTTCGGCGACACCAATTGTGATTCCAAATAAAAAAGGTAACGAATCTTCCCAGATCATGAAATATACCTTCACGGCAATTTGAACAGGCAGGGTTGAATTTCTGATTGGTTTCCTAAGAATCTACAGAATTTTGTTCCACTCCGCATGTGGTTCATCCAGGAAAGCTATGCAGCTCTAATTTACCTGTTGTCAATTCGAGACCCGATCAAGCAGTGTAAATCCTACCTCTATAAAGTAAGCACTACCACATACGAGATAAAAGATGACATAATTTCATTAGGTTGTCGCTTTTTTGTCGTGCAAAAATAAAATTTTTAGCGATTTTTTTACCTTAAATGGACGATTTTGCTAATATGATATCAAGTAGGTACTACAAACCATCTTCTGATATTCTGATAAAAATCTCGTCTAGCGGATAATTTGTCGCTTTTTTGTCGTGATTTCGTCGTGCTAAAAAGATTTCTCGTGTGTTTTTTAACCTAATGGTAGTGCTAACTATATCAGATTAGCACTACTACTTCTTAAATATAAACGATCTTCCAATGATCGGACAAATGTCGAATCTAGTGCATAATTTGTCGCTTTGTTCACTTTATAAAGGAATTAAGATAACACTACAATTATGCACCAGAAAAGACATTTGTCCGATAATTGGAAGATTGTTTTTAAAAGGTGGTTATGCTAACTTGATATTAAGTTGGCACTACCATTAATTTTTTTTAATTTCGCGACAATTTTTTTGCACTACAAAAAAGCGACAAATTAATCACACTATGCTATTTTTCATCTAGCATGTGGTAGATCTAACTTTATAGAGGTATAAAACCTAGTCGGAATCTTACCGTAAAAATATGCGAAAACTGCCGAATCCCCCGAGAGTGATTCTACTTTTTGATTATGCGCACTCTTAATTAGTCCCATTTAAAATTTAAAACCGTCTCGCGTGTGATTAAGGCAATTACATAACGTGTTTACTAATTAAAATAAAGCGCCAAATCACAAAAAACGATCTAGTTTTATTGTATTACGTGGTTTACGATTTGCCAATTATTGCCTTAAGACATTTACACCTATAAGTGTACAGGGTGTTTCACAACTTATACGACAAACTTTAATATACAATATGTCCTAAACGTCTTAGTTTTTAAACTACAGGGTGTTAAAGATTTCAAAAAAATTGTGTTTTCATATAATAACTTTTATACTAATTTAGATATTAAAAAAGGAATTAAGGGATACCTCGTATGCACCAAAAGACATTTTTGGCATACAAAAAGAAATTTATCAGTGTCGTCCATGAAAGGTTTAAGTTAAATATATTTTTATTAAAAAGGTTACGCCACTTTTTTTCTAAAATAAAAATAATTTTTAAAATTCCCATTAGGTTTGGAACAAAATCGAACTTCTGACTTTTTTATTTGATGCACGGTTTTCGCGTAAATAAATAAAAATCATTTTTGGGCACGGTCATTTCATATGGATAATATAAAATTCTACAGTGAAAAATTACGCTCGATATTTATTCCTGATTTTGATAGGGATTTGACCATGCCGATAAATGGTTTTTATTTATTTATGCGAAAAGCGTGCATCAAATAAAAAAGGCAAGGATCGTTTGTGGTACCCATAAACGACATGCTTAAAAAACATTAAAAAAATAAGCAGTGTTGTATTTTATCGGAAATCGTCATTTTCCTTATCTACCAAGGTCAAAATTGTTTTTTTTTAATTATGCTATTATAATTTGCTTTTTATCATCACTTGAAGTGGTTTCAATAATTTTTCTCGAAAACAAAGCTAGTTACGAAGAAAATACAAGAGACAAAAAATTGTATTATTAATTGCTTCATTATAAAAAAAAACTATAAACGCGTCAAGAAAACTCGGTGGCGTACTTTTTTTCTTAATTATATAAATTGCGGGAGTTCACTGATACACCACTGGACCCAATAATAACAATCTGGTTAGGGTTAAATAAGCATATTACTTTAAATAAATGTACCAAATTTTATCCAAATCGGCCTCAGCTTATTTAAAATATTTAGAAAAAACAGATTTTTTTCTTAAGTTTTAACGCCTTGCATCTCAGTACACTGAAAAAATATCAGCTATATTCAAGAGTAATAATCTTGACTAAATGCAAGCTTACATTCATATATCCGCAATAACAACTAATCTTGTTTGAGAAAGCATATAGCCCTTTAATCAATATTAAATATGTATTTAATTTAATTTGATATATTATTAAAATAAGTATAGCTATACTGGGCCGAATATTTTAGCTTTTCTTAGTATAAAACAAACTAGGCTTGAATTAAGTATAGTAATCTTTTAATGAAAATTATAATTGCGATTTGCTTAAGAATAACTAACCTTGGAATAAGTATAGGAATTATTGCATTAATTGTACGCAATTCTCGGGTTAAATCTAAATTATCTTATTTTTATACAAACACTTTTATTATTTAGATTTTAAACTCGATAAGTTTAAACAAAGCATATTAATTATTATTGCGAATAGTTTCATATCTTAGAATTAATTTTGAGTGCCGCCCGGGAATCACATAAATTGACATAAAATAAATTACAGCCAAAAAAAAAAAATTAAAAAATGTTTCACATTTTAAGACTGCTAAAAAACTTAACTACTACATATTTTTAAAAATTTTACTTTTTCGGTATAATCGAAAGAGTCAGATTTTACACAATAGTTTAGTCCTATAAGTCTTCCACCAGTCTTAGTATGTGACACAATTTTTAAAATTTTCTTGACTTCAATTTATTTTACATCAATCGATGTTATTACGGGGGGACACTCTGAATTTTATTTAAGATATGAAACCAGTTGCAATAATAATTATTTGAAGTAAACACAATAAAAAACACCCTATTTAATAATATTGCCTTAAATATTTAAAATGTACCCTAAAAGTATAACACATTTTATATTGTTTTAACTAAAATATTAGAACTTAAAAAATTATTAAAATTTATAAGATATGATAAATTGGATAGGTAGGTACTACTCCTACTTCATAAGACCTTCTTCGGACATTTTTCATATTTTCAACAAGTTTCAAGCGTTAAAGACGGATAGAAACTCTTTTGTGTCGGGCACCTGAAATAAATAAAATGGTAAAAATATAATTTGTTTTGCTTTTAGTTTAATGCTAAATATACTACCTAAGCTATAAAAGCAAAACCTTTCTAAAAACATTAAAACATCCTTAGTTTTGTTCCCTGTACGAACTAACTAAAAACGAATACTTTTAAATGAATGAAAAAAAAGCACCAATAGATTTTAAAACTAATCTAACTAAAAAAGGAAAAGCCATGCTTCATAAAACAAACAGTATTATACTTAAACACATTTTATAAAAACAGCTTGGATTTAAAAAAATGCTGTTTTAAAATACCCTGTATAATCTAATACTTCTTTATGTTTTTAAAATAACTATTTATACACGTCTAGCCCCCTTAAAAGGTTAATGGTCACACAACACTAGCAGGAAAATATAAGAAAAAGAATGCCTGCAGGTCAACATTTAGAATAAGATATCGTGCTCGTTTTGTGCTTGCTTAAAGCGTATCTTTTCGACGCATTAGTAAAAATTTCGCATTGAAGCGTTTAAAGAGGCTAGACGTGTATGTGAAAAAAAGACATCCATCCATCCAAATTCCTAATCTAAAATCTTAGAAATAAGTGTAAAAATCAATTCGTCTTCTTTCGAAAGTAAAGACAATTAACGTACATTGTCTTAGGAAAACGTTATTTATTATAGGTACCGATCCTAAAACTAATATAAAATAAAACTTCAAAAAGAAATGTTAAAATTAATAAAACGTTTCTTGTTCGTAAGAAAGAAGACACCCTAATATTAAAGTCATATTAAATACAAGATCAGTATACCTTTTAGGTTATGGATATTATTAGCGTACCTGTTACGTACATAAATTAAATCAAAATTAGGTAATATACATAAAAATATTATATCTAGTTACCCTCTTACCTTTAATTATAGGAATTAAATAGCTTAAATTCCATTTTACAAGCAAATTTTCGATTTCCAAATCAATAAACGCACAATATTCAAACCGACGAAAGACATGGCATCTACACGGGAAAAATGGCTGACCAAATCCCGTCTGCTATTAGGCGAAGCTAGCGCCACCGCATGTTCTTTCCCGCACTTTCAAATAGAACTATAATTTTTATTCAAGTATAGCTAATATCAGGTCCATAATTTAGTGGCTTTGAGTAAAAGAAGTTACACTTGGTTAAATCTTTTAGACAGTTGATTAAAGCGAGCAAAAGTATTCTTGACACAACTGCAATAGTAATTGAAATAATGTGAGTTTAAGAGTTATTTGAAAACAATAATTTTTTTCATGCAAAACTTAACTGGTTCTTGATTAGATATAAAGCAATCTTGATTAAACCAAAACTTGATTCGAATTTCAAAACGAACATGTTTTTAAAAATAAGATTAGGTTTTTCTTGTCTCAATATTGTTAATGTGGGCTCAAAAGGAGTTACAGGTGATACAAGATAATTCCGTCAAGAGTGGTTTTAGTTTTGGATATAAACTAGAATTTTTTGTGTGTAAGAAAGCAACTTTTTTCTTTAAAAAAATGTAACATAAGCTATGGCTATTTAAAAAATAATGAAATTAATAATCTTTAAAAAATTAACTGCATGTCAATTAAAAGTATTATTTGACAATGAAAATTTGATACATACAAGGTTACAGAAAGAAAATTCGTCAACAAAGGTATACGCTGTTTCCAAAATAATAATTGCAGTAAGGCTAGATCACTGTTTAAAATCTCTTGGCTTAATGATCATTACGAAATACCTATAGCTTTATTGCGTTTTTTTGGAACCTTGTATGAAGCAACTTTTTATTGACAAATAATAATTCTAATTGCCATGCAGTCAATTTTTAAAGATTATTATTTCCATTATATTTGGAAGAAAATTTAATCATATCTTTTGCTACATTTTTTTGAAGGCTAAATATTGGTTTTAAAGACTGTGAAAAAATATACATATTCTTGCATTTCAAATAAAAAGTTTTCCTATATCGGAAAATCGGCCATTTGGTTTTCTCATTAACGAAATGTCACAACAAAATGGCATATGTCTTACTACTTTTCCGCACTAGTGCGGAAAACTACAAAAACTTTAAACCAAATATTAATGAGCCGCAATGAAGAATTTTCATGTACTTCATATTTAAAAGGAAATTGCTTGGTATGGTAGGATATTAGGTAGCATCGTGTTAAAATTAAAAAAAAAAACAAAAAATCTAATTTTAGTTTTTATGTTTTCCTTACGCTCGTAGAAAAAATAGCGTTTTTAACACGTGCCTTAGGAAATATACCGCGAAACCGCATTTCGATATTTTTATTTGTTTTAAAGTTATTGGCGATCAAAATGTATAGTCGGGCAGCTGTAGTTTTTTTTTCTAAAAAGTGAGCCTGGGACCCATACCAAATACCAAATGTTATTGATTTATTTTTATCTTTACAAAGGTAGGCGTCAACTAGAGACGGTCTAAGCCGCAATTTTTTTATTACATAAATACTCTATCGACCGTTCCGATGAGACGCGCTTCGAATGGACGCATTTCGACATGTTTACAAGTCAGACAAAAAAATGTGTTGCATTGCGTCCGCCTAGTAGGCGCCGGGCTTAACAGCGCCCCAAAGCTCATGCCTAAGTACCAGAGTAGATGTTTAACCCATCTTTTTCCCGGTTCTGTCAACGTTGTCCAGGCAATAAAACAGTTTTTGCATTTCACCAGGGCCGCCGAGAGCTATGACGGGCCCCGGTACAAGTAAAAGTTACGGGCCTTCTTAATTAACCAAAAAAAAAAACTAAAAAGTTAGACCAAAAAAGTTGTTGACCAAAAAAAAAGAAAAAAGGTTCTCACTTCTTTCAAACTAATATTGTTTACATTATATGACAATCTGAGCTGCAGAGTTGCTCTTCAAAAAAACTTAAAAAGCAAAAATGAGGTCCTTACTCCATTGCTGCATTTACGTTTGTCATCCCGCGCTAGCCCCCTCCCCTCTTTAAGTCCGGGGGCCCCGGTAATTTGTACCGTTTTGAACGCCCTCTTGGCGGCCCTGCCTTTCACAACACCATTTAGACAACGCTGTAGTGTCCCATTATTAGTATTTTTGAATAACTACTAACAAAAATGCCTTACCAGCTAGGGATCAAACCCGTGCCATCACTAATTAAAAGCCATAATAATGTGATTAAAACTTATACTATAATAAAATGTATCTTATAATATAAAATAATAGCTAATTAACAAAATCCCTTTGTAAAAAACCTCGATTACAATCTACGTTTCTCGACATTATCACTTGATCGAGTGTGACAAAAAATCCTTGTCTCTAACCGCGGAATACTTAACCTTAATATGCCAAATGTCCTACATGTAGCTATTAAACTTGTCAAAATTTGTTGGATGCACTCTAAAAATAGCAGAATCCAACTTATTGTCTTTGAGTTTAAGGTATTAATTTATAGATGACAGTTTATGATAATTACTTTAGCAAGCGAATTTGTTTTACCTTAGAAACATTATTATATATGTATTTAACTATTAATTATTTAGAATAAATAAGAAAAAAAAATATTATAATAAAAACAAGGCGGTCATTTAAAAAAAGGCAAAGCTAATTTTTTAATACTCCAGGTCGTATAAGGAAAAATGCTCGGACACGTCAATTCTTTATTTTAGGGGAAACATTTTTTGCCATTTTCACTCCCTGCATTGCAACCCTCGACTAGGGTGAGACTTACCCCCATAATCTTAAATAGAAAGAGGGTTGAAGGTCTCCCGTCCCTGATTACAACTGACAAGTTTAAAGTCTCTGCTATTATTTTTGTTGATATGACGGCTTTTTAAAAATTTAACTATTAATTATTTAGAATAAATAAGAAAAAAAATATTATAATAAATACAAGGCGGTCATTTAAAAAGAAGCAAAGCTAATTTTTTAATACTCCAGGTCGTATAAGGAAAAATGCTCGGACACGTCAATTCTTTATTTTGGGGGAATCATTTTTTTGCCATTTTCACTCCCTGCATTGCAACCCTCGACTAGGGTGAGACTTACCCCCATAATCTTAAATAGAAAGAGGGGTGAAGGTCTCCCGTCCCTGATTACAACTGACAAGTTTAAAGTCTCTGCTATTATTTTTGTTGATATGACGGCTTTTTAAAAATTTAGTTATTTTCCCATTTTGCGTGAAATGCCCCTTTAGGAACTAACAGATACTCTTATTTCGGTCCTTAAAACACGATATTTCCTTAAGGTAATTTATTCGCTATAATTATATGAACCTATTCAATCAGATAAACAGTAAAATTGAAATAGTGAAGAAGTGGTAATTTAACTGAAAGAAACAAAAACTAAACGAATAATGCCAAGGAGTGAATTCGCGTATAAATGTGTATTTCTGAGTTGTTTCCTAAGAAAAGGAGGTTCTGTGGTACTAACGGAAAATACAAAATAATATGTATTTTTATACACAGTCAAAATCATCCCTGTTATCCCCCAAAGTTAAGGTAAATGTCATAATGTGCAGAAGTTTTTCTCTTGACTTTCAAAAAAGGGTTTTTTTTTGTATTATTAGGACAGTAGGGAATTTCTATTTGTTTTCGTATATCTTATTTTCCGACTTCTGGGGAAACTCGATGGCGATTCCACTGAATGATCCTTCTCAGTACCTTATTAGTTCTTGGGCCAGTAACGAAATGAACTTTACGATAAGAACCCTTTTAAACTTTTCAGGGGGCTCCTTTTGGCCTTTTAAGAATCTACCACGAATATTCATACTGCCATATGTCACTGTCAATAATTTCATGTGTCGGACTGGGCGTAGGCGTCACTATTTTTGTCGGGCAAGTTTGTCACATTGTTTTATATGCAATTTTTAAATATTGTGCCAAAAATGGTAAGGGTTACAGTCATGAAACCATGTTTTGTTCGACATCGGCATCTACCCATAAAATAAGTAAAAACCGCCGGTAAAAAGAAATTAATTTCGATTTTCGGCGGTTTTTATATATGTAAATAGATACTAAAGATTTTTATTCCCACCTTTAGGGTACCAAACTAGAAGAGATAATTATGGATTTGCCGAGGTGTCCAAACCAGAAAAAAAGGGTCAGGTCAGGTAAAATTTTATTAGGTGCCGAAACGAGAATTCCCCAAACAGGAAAAAACCCTTAGAGGATAAGAAGAAAAAAAATTATATAATGTATATTTTTTTCATTGGTGGGGGAAGCGGCTATAGATTTTTAAATATGGTAATTTCTTATAATTGAGCAAAACTGCGGGCGTTCGGTTAGCCAGTGACAATATAGACAAACAAAACCAATAAATTAGGCATTAAGTCTTTCTTTTACTCTAGATGTATATTTTTTTAAATCTGGATGTTCTGCGACTGAAAAATGTTTGATTTGCCTTTTTACCATGATTTACTTCATTTCGCAATGGGGACCAAAAATTTACTACCGATAAAATGTATAGATACGCCCAAGTAATGACGTAATGGCGTAGATAAGGGGGCGAATAAAGGTGTAAAGTAGAGTTTGTAAGTAGAAAGACCTTTGCTTTTTGGTTGTAGTTGATGCACCATGTGATATGTTTTAGTACAATAAAAATCGGTAAATTTGTTTTTTTAAGATGAGGATTTTTTTTGCTCTTCCCAATATGTATGGTCGATTTTCAATTTTATCATACTAAACGGGGTTAAAAAATAATTTATCCATTGCATTTACCCCCCTTTTCCCCAGGAAATGAGATTATCTACGCTAGTGTAAATAATCAAGTGCGCTACCACTTACAACGTTGTTCGGCGAAAATTGGCCGAATGATAAAACTGATATGTTTTATTAAAGGTGGGTATATAAAAAAAGGCATTTCTTTATTGAACGGCTACTTTAGGTGCCATACAACAATATTCAATGATGAACTCTATTTTCCAATTTTTGCGAGTTACAACGGTGGTAAACCCGCGCGACGCTTCAATTTACACATTTCAGAGAATGACTCGGTTATGGATGAAGGATGTAATTGCTAGATCGGCCCAGAGTACGGTATAGTTTACTTGATGAAAAATGGAGTAGAGTTTAACAAGATATGTGGTTTGCGTAGGGTATAGTTAGCCAGTCTGTCTCGAGGACAAAGTTGGTTTATGTAAAGATAAAGGGAGAGAAATTATTACTTTGCGGTAAGAGGTAGTTATTACTGTACAAGACTTCTTAAAATACCATACTTTTATAGATATGTTGACAAGTGATTAAAGAAAAATAGAAATTGTTGTAAATGTGCACCCAACAACTCTAATTTTGTTATGGTTGGGCATTAAAAAATAAATAAAAAGATTATACAGGGTGGCCAGTAACTCGACCTACAAACATTAAGTGGTGATTCTTTTATAAAAATTGGGAAAAAAGTATACAGGTTCAGTTAAATAATATAACACATAGGCAATGTGAGGAAAAGAGACAATCTAACTAAACCCTAGCATGTAAACAGGCGTGAATAATAGTGCTTGTTTTGTTATTCTATTGCCGGCCGATGAACCAAAACGCATTGCTCATATTATATATTAACATATGTCTTAAACATCTTAGTTTTTAAATTACGGGGCGTTAATTTTTATTATATTTTTCTTTTATAACTAACCTAATAGCGACACCGTTGTTTAAATACTGTGTGTTAACGAAGTTAGTAGACAAGCCCTAAGTCCTAGAGTGTGAGTGATCAATCAAAATGAAACATGGTATATGTAAATGGTATGACACTTTTTAGTCACCTTCGGTTTAACTGGAACTGGCTCCAATTTTGAATTTTTTTAATTAAACACCTTATATATTTAATCATTTTTGTATTCCTGAGACAATTCTAAATTAGAATGTGACATTTTAAAAAGTTTTTAGGCCCACTTGATTTTTTAGAGCCATTTATTTATTTCATCTAGGTGGCCATGTTTGAGCCCAAATTAATCTAGGGACCCCAGGTGATGTTAGAAAAATACACAGAAAAAAATCCGGTCAATATTCATGTAATTGTAACCTACACAGTTACAATGTGTAGCACTCTAGGTCCCAGGTACACGTTTTTCTAGCAAGTAATGTGCAGTAGTATATAAAACTTTTGTAGCAAAACTTTATGTTAACGTTTTTAATACTTCTACAGGGTGATTTAAAAATCGATCACGAAACTTAAGGGGGTGAGTCTACTTGACAAAATAAGGATAGAGCTTCATATAATTTTTTTAAAAATGTCAATCGTTTTTGAGTTACAAGCCGTCAAAGTTCAATTTTTATTTTGGTTTTTTCGCCATATTTCATTTATTTTTTAACCAATCCAGTTGATATTTGGCACACAAATCGAGCTTTGCAAATTCTAAAATTTTAATACAAAAGTACTTTTTTAAATATCGCCAGATGGCACTTTACCTAAAACCTAAAATTTATTTGCATCATAACTTTTTATTTTGATAGATATCGCAAAGCTGGGGGCGCTATTTTATAGAAAATCAAAAACCAAAAAAATTAGGTACACTTTATTAAATTCGATAAACCTCACCGTTTAGGCACCAATAGACATCAAAGCTTTCATCAATTTCAATCAAATTACCTACATCCATACAGGTTGTACAGTAACTCAACCGACAAACTTTTTAAGGCGATTCTACAACAGAAAATAAGAAAAAAACTTCATAAAAACATATTTATGTCCTAAACGTCTTAGTTTTTGAACTACAGTGTGTTAAATATTAAAAAAAACTTTTTTTTTTAATTTTTAACACCCCGTAGCTCAAAAACTAAGACGTTTAGGTCTAATACTCTGTCCAATAGATTCGTTGACACTGGTAAAATATTCGATACAAAACAGTTTTTATCCAGTAATTAGATGGGCAAGTGTCGCTTCCAGTTAGGATCTTACACTTTGACACCAATGAATTAAATCTGGTATTCCGCCCCTGTTACCAGATCGTCATTTAGGAGTCACAACAAAATAAATCACCTAATAATGACCAGGTAGGCAAATACTAATTTCACGGGACCATTGTGTTGGGCCGATTATTTATCAGCCTTTATTTACATTGTGACAAGAGCGCGTTTTTGGACACTATTATATTCGACCTACCGAAAATTTATTATTTTGTGACAGATTTACCAGCGTTGTCAGCGTTTGGAATGGTGATAATGTTTAATTTAAGGTAATGGCTCCAAAATTTCGTAAATTTTTAGTTAAAATATTTATCAGATAAATAGTTACTATAAAATTATGGTCCTTGAATCAAGATGTTACATCGATAAATTTGAAATACGGTTCATTTTGTCAAATGATTTACTCTTATGAGTACGTGTACATCGTTACACTGAATCCGATTCAACCAATCGGATAAAACTTAGAAGCGTCTTCTAATTTGTCAATTTCGAATGTTTGAAATTGACCAATCAAAACATGTTCCTAAGTTTTATCGGATCGGATTCAGTAGAAGGATGTACACGTACTCCATGATTTTGTTATGATCTTGGATAAGTTCATGAATGCCTAAATTTTTGGAACTCCTTATTTTTTAATATTTTTTTCTTTTCTTTCAGGTAACTTCCAGAATATCAATATTTTATTTTTGCAAGTGGGTAAGTAAAATGATATTGATAACTTATGGCAAAATAATTAGGAAATAATTACTTTTGCTAAATTCTATTAGCAACTTTATTCTACGCAGAAAAAGTCTACTTTTTCAGTCTATGCAGTAAAAGTACAATTTTTCTATTTAGCCAGTATAAGTCTTATTTTTGTGCCGAGACGGTTATAATACACCTTTTGGGCCGTTTTAATTGAAAAAAAAGATTAAAGTTAAAGTTAAAACAAATTTGAACAAAAATTTAAGTTTGAACAACAAAACAGCAAATTTATCCTACGCTCATAGTTCTTAACAAATTTATAAAATGTTACTTTTGAAGAAATCTATCGCAGTTCATCGTGGCACAAGCTGTATAATTAGCTGACCTTTATTAAGAAATGTTAATTTTAATTGCAAAGGAAAAACAAGAGTGCATTAAATATTAGGAAGTAAGTGCTGTTAAGGTTTTAAAGTTATCTAAAGCAATACACAATACAGTTAAAAGCTACATTGCAAAATGAACATTGTTTATTTTCAATAAACATTTTTAAAATATATCTCATGCCACCAGAAAGATCTTATAATTTACAAAACTGATCGAAATAACAGCCAAACAAAGAAATGTATCGCATTGGTTCAGTACCAACTTAATAACCGTGGATACCACCATTAAAAAAACTTTTACTATCTTTTTACTTATGCCATTCTCAAACGAAAATCAACATATTATAGTAAGCAACACAGTATGAGCCTTATTAAGGAATTTCATCGCAACAGAACTTCCCATCGATAACCCACGTAAGATATCCTTAAACAACCGTACTAAAACCGTAATAAACTTATATTTTCTTATTTTCTTTGTAAGAATAACCAATAATTTCGCGATAAAGATACCTCGTCTCGGCCAGACCTCGCTGCACTATCGGAATTTTTAATAAGGTGCACGCAACACGAATTTTTGCCGCTAAAGTCGCTTCCCAGAATAATTTGGTAGGCGATCATAAATCAACAAGGATCGCTGCTCTTCCTCCCACTGAAATTTTAAATAAATAAGACCGTATTGGCAGGGAAATATATATGCGAGGTTGCCACTTTTTTTGGGTCAGTTTTGATCCAAAAAGATTACTAAACAGGACCATATTCATGGCTTTTCTTATATGGGTGTATTGTGCTTTTTTGTACCGAGTGTCAAGTTACAAATTTACAATCCCGTTAACTTTTTTATTTTTTATCATACAAAACAATTAAAAATATTAATTTGTTGGAATAATTTTGTAGTTTCCAAATTAGTAATCAGATTTTTATTATCTCTTAAGATATACAGGGTACGACAAAAGGTATGATTTTTTTTGAAATGGAACACCCTATATATTATTTTACCATTAAAAAGATCTTTCAAAAACCTTTCAAAAAACATCAGATTTCATATACCTGTCTCAATTAGCTCTCGAAATATGGCCATGCAAATCCGAAGAATAGTCTTTAATTTCCATTAGAACTTACATCCTCCTAACTTTTTACTTTTTAACGTCCATTTTGTTAATATAATTTTATAGTACCTGTAAGGGTACGATACAAAGTATGATTTTTTTAAATTGAACACCTTGTATATTAAATCACCATTTAAATTATAATTTAAAGGACCTTAAAAAATACCATATTTTATGTGTTTATCTTTAATGCTTTTGGAAATATGGCCATAAATATAATTATTGGGAAGTTATTGCCATACTATAACCTACCTACATAACTAAAATGTACACCTATTCTTTAGATTTGGATGTCCATATTTCCGAAACTAATAAAGGTAGATATATCAAATGTATTATTTTTTAAAGCTATTTAAAAGATCTTTTTATTAGTAATGTAATTTACAGGGTGTTACATTAAAAAAATACTTTTTGTGCTACCCTGTATATTTTAAGAGATATAAAATATCCAATTATCGATTCAGAAACTACAGAATTTACCCCACAAACTGATATAGTTATTTATTTAGTACGATAAAAACAAAAAGTCAAGGGGGTTGTAAATTTATAACTCTCCACCCGGTACAATTCTAAAGTACCTTTAATTTTAATGGAAACAACTGATATGACATAAGCTAAATGGGAGACATTATTTATTGTTATCGTCATTAAACTGGACACCTTCCTCCTCACCCAAAGTGCCCTTATTAAAAAAATACCCAGTTTTAGGTCTGAAAATAAAGGTTTTTAACCAGGTGGATGCTGTAGGATATTGATTTTCGTATTGAACCGGTATCAAATTATTAACAGGGTGTCCACTTATTAATGGTTCACAAAAAAAATACAAATTTATTATGGCAAAATTAAGTTTTTTTATATCCTAAGAAGGCTAAAAGCCTAAATACTAACGTACCGTGGTTGTCTTATTATACAAAAATAGCGATGTCTAAAGGTGAAGCTAGGACTTTGTTTATAGAGGGTGAGTCAGGTAAAAAGAAACTATTATTAGCATAAATATTTATCTAAAAAAAAGAAACCTATTCAGTTATTTGGGTAAATAAAGAAATATATCAATTATTATCATTGCCAGTGCCTTTAAACTGGGCATAAATTTTATATTTATAAGTAAATAATATTGTTCACACCTTGCTAAAGCGGGGAAAGCTGCTCCCCTTCTGCTTTTACCTGGCCACATCCATGCCTATGTCCAAAAGCTAATAAGTTCAAACACACCAAAAAATTAAAATAAGAATACATTATATCATTAGGTTGCTTATGATTGGGGCGGTTGTAATTATCGATAATATTTTGTAATTAAATTTATTTTTGGTTGCACTAAAGAACTTAAAATGCAAATATCTCGAAAACTGTTACTCAGGGCGATTCTTCAAATTTCTTCCAAATCGGTTAAAAGGTATTTAAAAAATATTGATTTTTTTACAAAAATTTACCGCCCTCTATAAAAGATATAAGAAATCATCCCCTTAAGTTTCGTGCCGTAGTAAGGAAACACCCTGTATAATTTACAATTCAAATTATGCTTTTTTATATAAACAATAAGAGAAATGGTACCGGGTGTGCAATCATAAATTTAAACTACATTATTTTTTTACCATACAGAATAAAAATATTAGTTTGTAGGGCTAATTCTGGAGTTTCCAAATCAATTATCAAATTTTAATCATCTCCTAAGATACACATACGATTTTTTTATTGGAACAACCTGTACATTACGTATATCATTAAAAAAATATTTCAAAGAGCTTTAAAAATGCTACATTTGATATATTTTACTGATTTTTTAAATATAACCAGCCAAATCTAAAAATAAGTTAAAATTATTGGGTATATCATGGCAATAATTTCAAGTAGTAAGCTTAATAAAAAATTTTTTGATGGTCATACCTTCAATATTATGTAACATAAACATTATAAGTAAGATATTTTTTAACGCTTTTTTACAATCTCTTTTTAACGAAGATACACAATATAAAGTTTTCCATTTAAAAAATCATACTTTTTGTCGTACCCAATATATCTTAAGATATAAGAGCATTTATCTTTCATAAATTTAGATATCGATACTACAAAATTACCCCAACAATATTGAGTTTTTATTTTTGGTATACGTTTAAAAACAATAAAGTTTACAATTTAACATTACTCTTCATATCTGTATAGCCATATTTTCAAAACGAATTAAATAGATATATTAAAACTGGTTTTTGAAAGCTCTTTAAATGATCTTTTAGTGCTGATGTAATATAATATATTAGTGTTACTGTGTATACTTTTTGTCGTATGTTTTTTTAAAGATCGAAGATATGCTCTATATTGGTTAGGCGGATTCATTTATTTAATGGTCATTGTTTTTGTTGGGTACACGCCAAAAGTCAATCTATAAAGAATGAGACCGCTTCGGTCCTGGTCCCGGGGTATAACGAGCTGAGTATTCGTAACTAAAAGCTAAAAATATTTAACATTTTTAATTTAAATATTAGTTAATTTTTTATTTTAATTTTTAACCTATGAACTAATTTTATCTTGACAACACAACGGTAGCAGACAGGCCAGCGAAACATCGATTTTTAATTAGATTTTTTTGGGTTTTTTTATTTCGTGCGACCGGTCAGCTTATAAATGTCAATGGGGCTGAACAGGGTCAGCTTGCTATATCCCGTGACCACTACCGAAGTGGTCCCATTCTTTCAAGATTGACTTTTGGCGGGTACCCAACAAAAAAGACCAATGAAATAAAAATCGTTTTTGGGAATAAGGCCCAAATGACATCAGGCCTCTTTCAGACTAAAATAATATTTATTGACTTTTGTAAAAAAAACTTCTAAAATAAATAAAGTAGTTCCTAGTTTTTCTTTGCTTTAATTTGTATATTAGGAATACAAATAATGACTATTTATTTTTTTCTTACATGCCTATGAAAGATTTAAAACTAAATCTAATAAAAAACATTGTCCATTTAATAAAAACAAGTTAAACCTTTAAACACAAACGACCATTCAGTATTTAAACAACTGTTTTCAGAAGAATGTTAACTTGAGTAGATTTACAACGAGTTAAATTATTCAATAGCCAACTTTTCAATCTGTATGTAAATAAAGAATAACTTGTTCGTGAATAACAAGACTCCATCTTGGAAATGCAAAAATGATTTTAAATAAGCAAACATGATTGCTATTAACATAAAAAGTGTTCCCTGAATCCTGCCGAGCAGATATTATACCCAGCTATGCCAGAATCTATACTTATAATAAAAAAGAGGTCTAGTTCATAACTTTGTTTGTTTATAAGGGCTAATCTTCAGAAATACTGAACCGATCATAAAAATCCTTTCACAGTCAGGAAGTTGCGCTATTCAGGAGTTCTATAGGCTATATTTTATTATAATTAAACAAAAAGTTTAGAGAAAAAATTATTAACGGCGAACGAAGTGGCACGGGTTGGCTGGTGTAATATAATTCTTGAATTTAAACATCACAATTTTACTTATATTTATCTTTACCAATGTACTTCCATTTTGACTTAGTCAACCCAGCTTTTAGGAAATCAATCTGCTTAGCGGAAGAGTTATTAATAAGTGTAAATCTCCTCAAAATGATAGACTACAAGTATTTGTCATACAATCAATGTATTTTCATTTTTTTCAATTTTTAAATATTTAAGCAAATTCTTTACCATACTATTAAAACACATTCACTAAAAAGTTGCGGCAACTCTGAATTTGATGAATTTTGGTGTACGGTTTTTCGGTGGGAGGGGTAAATAATATTTTTACTTTTTAATTTTTGCACACACCTCTTGCTTTAAAACTTAAGTGGCACAAATTCATTTACTTACACCTTTAAGAAACTATTTTTTTATTTTACACTTTTTTATGAATTGCAAGAATTTACCTGAAAATTACTGCAAGCATATTTTCTTTAGAAGTTACTGCTAACCTGATTGAAATTAAAGCTTTTAAATTTATATAAAAATTCTTCAAAATTAATTTAAAACATGTTTTTAAACTTTTTTATGTGCTAAATAAAATATTGGGTTCCCATTATTAAATCAATAATTTATTTGCATACATATGGACAACAAAGTAAAAACAGGATTAGTTTGATGATGGATATCTCGAAAATGAAACGTTGCACAAAAAAGGGCATTCGTGATCAGCGCCCAAAAAAGCCTCGGATACGAAAATTTATCAAAGCAGATACAGAAATTTTTTAGGGAATTGCCAAACACTTTTTATAAAAGGGGTTTTTAAAACAACAAAAAAGGTACAATTCTTCTGTTTGCTCTAACAACCAACTACATTTATTAACGTCTGATTCGTGCGCAAAGTTCAGTTTTGTGCACGCAAACGGGTGCGCAAAGTACCCACTCTGCGCATGCGAAAAAAATGCCCTTGGTCGAAAATGTAGGTTGGTTAGCGACGCCCTCTACCTACGACATTTGGGAGAAAAGAAAACGGATTGAAAATGTGTAAATTTCCGTCCGATTGAAAAATAAAGTATAATATACAGTGCGTCCATAATGTATTACATACAGTGTGTCCCAGATTAGGTGTGAATTATAAATCGGCCTTTTGGGAAAATTGGTCGCATGATCTAAAACTAAGAAATACAAAATTTTACTCCGATTCGTTTTGATACAGGGCCAGTTATAATTAAAATTTTAAAATATGTCCAACATTAAAGAACTTTTATTTTTTAAATTGAACAAAAAGTAAATATTGAAGGAAATTACATTTTCTTTCAAAAATTGTAGTTAAAGCATTTAAGAAAAAAAATTATCTTGTCAATTTATTTGCAAATTTTACAAAAATCTTCAATGTATTTTATTTATTTTTTAAATTCTGTTCTTTCTTGTTCAGTAATTAAGTTTTAATGCGTTATGTAGAAAAATTACGAAAACTTTTTTAACTTTAATGCATTCTTTTCAAATTTTAACATAAAGCTTAAGTCTTCACAACATTTACAGTTTACTGTTGGACAATTTTAAAATTTTGGCCCTGTATTAAACCTATTAGAGGTAAAATTTTGTATTTCTTAGTCCATTCGACCAGTTTTTCCAAAACGCTGCGCTGATTTATTAATCAAACATTTGGGGTTCATTTGTCCTGTTGTGACACCTATCCTGCAACACGCTAAATTTTTAATTTAAATTCAGGTAATAATTTTGGAAAAACTTCGAGACGTGACAAGCTTTTTGGTAAAATGGGTGTCAGAAATGCTCAATTTAACCAAAAAGCTTGACGGGTTTTGTCGTATTTTCCATTAAGGATGAAATAGCTTTTAATAGAATTTGTGCGAAACTCGATAAATGTAGTTTTTTATGGTTAAATATAATGTGATTAAATAAGTGCAATAACCAGAAAAACACTGTAGCAATACCAACTTACAACCTTGTAAACGCAGAACCGTTTTTCTTATATTTGGCCTCGCAAATACTCGGTGTAGAACAGTTTGTTTTTTTAAACACGAACTGAACTTCTGTATTGTTCGATAAATAAATAAGACCGGTACACAATCTAATAATACCGATCAATAGATGAAGACCAGAAAAAGTGCTTTAAAAAGTTGATTGCATTTGGCATGAGAATTTTATTGAAAAACAGACCAGTCATCCCACGTACCATGGATGATAGAATATGTGGTTAAACACTTTGTTACACCTATCAATTTTATTTCGAACGAAATTTAGCCTTGCTCTTGTCTCAAACCGTTCAATTGGAATGGATATAAATGTATAATGGTTGTTTTTTTACTGTTTTTACTTTCCTGAAATAAAAAACATTTTCACCTTAATCCCTCTTTTTTAAATAATTACCAAAAAATCTTCGATATAACATACATTATTAGCTAAGTCGTAAAGTTCACTAACAATCCGTGCAAAAAGACGGTCTAACGCGTGTGAAATACAAACAGGTAGATAATAAATAAATATTTCCAACGTGTAAGTAAGGTGACACATCGCACAGTGCGTCGATATGTGTGCAAAAATAACAAAATTAATATTTTCATAACAACTTAAATGTATAATATGTGTAATAGTCTAAGACCACTGGATGGCAGACCGTCTGTATTTTACCAAAGCTCATATTATGCTCAATGACTTTCCTATACATATCTTAGATAAAATGGGGCTTTACTAAGTCGAGCAAGGGTAGCTATGACGTCACCTAGGTAAGACAGGTACCTAAATTTGACCAAGGTGGGTAGTATTTTTAGTATATCCGGCAGTATATGCCGTTTGGGCACACTAAAGAGTATATTGCATGCGACCAAAAATAATATTGGCAGATCATTTAGCAGGTTGTAATTTCGTAAGTTTGCCACAATATTACAACCTGCTAAATGGCCTGCCAATTATATTTTCGGACGCATTCAATATACTCTTGTGTCCTAACGGTAGCTTTGGTAAAAGATTGCCAAACTTTGTCAAAATAAGATATTTTTTTCCCTGAGTGACGTCATAGCTACACACAAAAAATTCTAGTTTATATCCAAAACTAAAACCACTCTTGACGGAATTATCTTGTATCACCTGTAACTCCTTTTGAGCCCACATTAACAATATTGAGACAAGAAAAACCTAATCTTATTTTTAAAAACATGTTCGTTTTGAAATTTGAATCAAGTTTTGGTTTAATCAAGATTGCTTTATATCTAATCAAGAACCAGTTAAGTTTTGCATGAAAAAAATTATTGATTTCAAATAACTCTTAAACTCACATTATTTCAATTACTATTGCAGTTGTGTCAAGAATACTTTTGCTCGCTTTAATCAACTGTCTAAAAGATTTAACCAAGTGTAACTTCTTTTACTCAAAGCCACTAAATTATGGACCTGATATTAGCTATACTTGAATAAAAATTATAGTTCTATTTGAAAGTGCGGGAAAGAACATGCGGTGGCGCTAGCTTCGCCTAATAGCAGACGGGATTTGGTCAGCCATTTTTCCCGTGTAGATGCCATGTCTTTCGTCGGTTTGAATATTGTGCATTTATTGATTTGGAAATCGAAAATTTGCTTGTAAAATGGAATTTAAGCTATTTAATTCCTATAATTAAAGGTAAGAGGGTAACTAGATATAATATTTTTATGTATATTACCTAATTTTGATTTAATTTATGTACGTAACAGGTACGCTAATATAATATCCATAACCTAAAAGGTATACTGATCTTGTATTTAATATGACTTTAATATTAGGGTGTCTTCTTTCTTACGAACAAGAAACGTTTTATTAATTTTAACATTTCTTTTTGAAGTTTTATTTTATATTAGTTTTAGGATCGGTACCTATACTAAATAACGTTTTCCTAAGACAATGTACGTTAATTGTCTTTACTTTCGAAAGAAGACGAATTGATTTTTACACTTATTTCTAAGATTTTAGATTAGGAATTTGGATGGATGGATGTCTTTTTTCACATACACGTCTAGCCACTTTAAAAGCTTCAATGCGAAATTTTTACTAATGCGTCGAAAAGATACGGTTTAAGCAAGCACAAAACGAGCACGATAACTTATTCTAAATGTTGACCTGCAGGCATTCTTTTTCTTATATTTTCCTGCTAGTGTTGTGTGACCATTAACCTTTTAAAGGGGCTAGACGTATATAAATAGTTATTTTAAAAACATAAAGAAGTATTAGATTATACAGGGTGTTTTAAAACAGCATTTTTTTAATCCAAGCTGTTGTTATAAAATGTGTTTAAGTATAATACTGTTTGTTTTATGAAGCATGGCTTTTCCTTTTTTAGTTAGATTAGTTTTAAAATCTATTGGTGCTTTTTTTTCATTCATTTAAAAGTATTCGTTTTTTAGTTCGTACAGGGAACGAAACTAAGGATGTTTTAATGTTTTTTAGAAAGGTTTTGCTTTTATAGCTTAGGTAGTATATTTAGCATTAAACTAAAAGCAAAACAAATTATATTTTTACCATTTTATTTATTTCAGGTGCCTGACACAAAAAGAGTTTCTATCCGTCTTTAACGCTTGAAACTTGTTGAAAATATGAAAAATGTCCGAAGAAGGTCTTATGAAGTAGGAGTAGTACCTACCTATCCAATTTTATAAATTTTAATATTTTTTTAAGTTCTAATATTTTAGTTAAAACAATATAAAATGTGTTATACTTTTAGGGTACGTTTTAAATATTTAAGGCAATATTATTAAATAGGGTGTTTTTTTATTGTGTTTACTTCAAATAATTATTATTGCAACTGGTTTCATATCTTAAATAAAATTCAGAGTGTCCCCCCGTAATAACATCGATTGATGTAAAATAAATTGAAGTCAAGAAAATTTTAAAAATTGTGTCACATACTAAGACTGGTGGAAGACTTATAGGACTAAACTATTGTGTAAAATCTGACTCTTTCGATTATACCGAAAAAGTAAAATTTTTAAAAATATGTAGTAGTTAAGTTTTTTAGCAGTCTTAAAATGTGAAACATTTTTTTAATTTTTTTTTGGCTGTAATTTATTTTATGTCAATTCATGTGATTCCCGGGCGGCACTCAAAATTAATTCGAAGATATGAAACTATTCGCAATAATAATTAATATGCTTTGTTTAAACTTATCGAGTTTAAAATCTAAATAATAAAAGTGTTTGTATAAAAATAACTATTCTTTAATAAAGATAATTTAGATTTAACCCGAGAATTGCGTATAATTAATGCAACAATTCTTATACTTATTCCAAGGTTAGTTATTCTTAAGCAAATAGCAATTTTAATTTTCATTAAAAGATTACTATACTTAATTCAAGCCTAGTTTGTTTTATGCTAAGAAAAGCTAAAATATTCGGCCCAGTATAGCTATACTTATTTTAATAATATATCAAATTAAATTAAATAAATATTTAATATTGATTAAAGGGCTATATGCTTTCTCAAACAAGATTAGTTGTTATTGCGGATATATGAATGTAAGCTTGCATTTAGTCAAGATTATTATTCTTGAATATAGCTGATATTTTTTCAGTGTACCCTCGCCCTGCTTAATAAAGCCCCATTTCATGTAAGGTAGGTATAGGAGAGTCACTGAGCAAAATACGAGCGTTAGTAAAATACAGCCGATCTTCCATATACTGGCTCTTAGACTATAATTATATGTTAAATGTATAATCTTAAGCCACGTCCAGACTAGCAACAATTCGCCAAACATCCGTCCAAACTAACCAACCTATTTGCGAGCTCCTTTGATGCAAAAACCGACAAACTTTGAATCGCCGTAGAATCATTCGCCAAGCCCTTGAACGACGTGAATTCCGTCCACGTTCAGGTCCGCGCTATGTGGGGCTATGCGGCGCGGCGAACTGTTGCAAGTTTGGACGCAGCTTTATACGTATTGCTTTCTGTATTGGCAAAGCATTGTATTAGTAACAGAACTATTTTTGTACAATAAGACTGATAAAACTTTTGTCCAGAAATCTCTATCGCTCAACGCACTGTGCTTCGGCCCCGCTTTGTTGTTGGTTTACTAGCCTATACATGGTGTCCGCTAATTAATAGTACACAAAAAAACACAGATTTCTTTTGTCAAAAATATTAAAATTTAACCCAACATACCTAAATCCAAAAGTTGATAATAAGGAAGATACAGGTTATTAAAGTGACATGAGGTATTCAGATCTCTAAATATTTTTTATGTGTAAACTAGGGGGCGCTCGCAACACTACTTAAATTTCTCTAAAACGTCCCAACTTTTTGTGCTACTCTGTATGTACTATCTAAGTAAACCAGTAAACTTTCTTATGCCTTCTATACAAAAAAGGTATACTTTGTGGCTCTGAACAACCGTTTTCAAGATATTTGCATTTAGGTGTTTAAGTGCAACCAAAGACAATTTTAGTTTTAACTACAATTGTCTTTGGTGCAACCAAAAAGTCTATGGAAGAATACAATAAATCATTCGTTTATCATGAGGCAGTTATATGTATGACTAATACGCTGTTTTTAAAGGCATTTTTGGTTGCACTAAACAACTTAAATTCAAATATCTTGAAAATGGTTGCTCGGAGCCATTCTTAAAAAGTATACCTTTTTTGTGTGGAAATCATTTGGGAGTTTATAGGTTTACTAAGATGGTACATACAGAGTAGCACAAAAAGTTGGGACGTATTAGAAACAATTAAATAGTATAGTCAGCCCCCTGTGGATTACAGATAAAAATTAATATCAAATCTGAGTAGCTCATGTCAAATAACTCCTATGTACCGAGTTTCACTATAATATTTAAAACACATCAAAATTTACCAAAATAAATTTAAAATATTTTTTTCACTTTGACTGTATCTTTCTTATTGTTAACTTTTGGATATAGGTTTGTCTGGTTTCATCTTCATATTTTGGCATTAGAACTCTGTGGTTTTTCTGTGTACCATTAATTAGCGGACACCCTGTATACCTTTTACTTAGTTGAACCGGTATAAAAGTTACATACCGGGGGTTTCTTAAAGGTTCCCCTATATTTTTTTACCTTTTAAGAAAAAAAATGAAATGTTGTTTTTTGATCTTTAATATAAATACGCAATGGCTAATCTACTCACTTCTATTCTATTACTTCCGGTTTAACCGAAATTGACTGCTGCTTTTAAATTTTAAATGGCACCTTTTTATCTCATTTCGATAGTATAAAACTTTCTAAATATAATGCCTCATCACGTGTCATGACACTTCGGCTCCTAAAATTTTTTTTTCCAAAACAATCTAGGGTGCCATAATTAGGCACAAACGGGTAAATTAGGTCAAGCAGCCATAAAAAATGAAATCATTCTTCTTTTGTTTTTTTATGATTTCTTCACCTTATTTTAAAATGAAACTAGGAGGGCTAGTTGGAACATTTTTAAATGGTATTTTGTCCCAATAATTTGGTACCACATAGTCACTTACGCGCTGGCCTAGAGGCAAACATTTTGGTTAAAACATTTTTTTTCTGAGTTTACGAAAAAAGTTAATTGTTTGGTTAATACTTCCTTCCCCTAGAGAAAATCTTAAGTGTAAAAGCTAATTCTGTATCTGTATATTTTTCATAAATTTTATCAAATTTTATTGAAAAATCACAAATTTGGAATAATATATGCCTTTTTTCTATAACTAGGGGTATTTGAAAGTCTTGCACAAAAAATTATAGATGAAAAGATTTTTAAGTGGTTTAGTAGGTTTGTTTTTTTAAATTTAGATTTTTTTTAAAGGGTCCATGTTTCACTTATTAGATTAAAAAAAAACAATAAAAATCGTAGTTGCGCTTCTGGGCTAGCACTTTATTGCTGTAAATTCTCTAAGTGTTCCCATTTTGTTGGGTTGATTCAATTTGTTTTAAAGAAAGTAAAAAAAAACGTGGTTGTAAATTATGTACAAAGCGACACCTTTTCGTGGACCTTACAGGGTATAGAGAAAACTTAAAGATAGAGCAAATCTGATTGCACAATCTTGATTATGATTTTTGAAACCAGTTTAGTGGTAAAAATAAATCATAGATTGCTTAATTTGCTTGGAGATAAAGAGTGTTTTTTTAAATTTTGGCAATTTGGCCAGGCACTTGTTACTTGCTTGATATTAGACAAAAAATGTAAATAGAAAAGTTTTACGGAATTTAACCTAAAGTTTAATGACGTACCTGAATTTTTTCCATACAGCTATATTTTTAAGTTATAAAACAAAGTTGTTTTTTTAAATTGAACACCCCGCATATTTTATTACCAATAAAAAGTTAAAAAGGACCTAAGAAATACCACATTTGATATATCTAATTTGTTATAGTTTAGGAAATATAGCCATCGTCAGGAGTTCGATAATAAAACGGCATTTTTTGAAAAAATACCCTGTATATTGTATCATCATTAACAAGACATTTTAAGTACCTTTAAAAATTTACCAGATTTGGAATGATTTTTCTAATTAGCTTTGGAAATATGAGCTTCCAAATCTTAGTGGGTAGATGGTCATATTTCCAAATCTATAAAAGATAAACATCAAATGTGGTATTTTGTTAAACCTTTTTGAAATATATAGGTAATATAATATACAGGTTGTTCCATTAAAAAAATCCTGACGATGGCCATCTTTTCGAAACTATTAAAACATAGTGTAATGTAAGTGTGGTATTTCTTATAGCTTTTCTTTAATGAAAAATTATACAGGATGTTTAATTTAAAAAAACCAACTTTGTATTATAACTTTAAAATAAAACTTTTCTATTTACATATTATTTTTTATCTCTAATATTAAGCGACTTACATGTGCCTGGCTAAATTGACAAAATTTAAAAAACATTTTGTATCTCCAACACAAATCAAGTTATACCCTGTTTCGTTGCAAGCGATAGTAATAAATCATTTAATTTTATGGCAATTCGCTTTCTGTGTTAGTCCGAGTAGAAATATTTTTCTTCAATTCTACCTGTAATGTACTGATAAGGCATCATAATTTTAGGCCGGCAGACTCCGCTCTAATATTCGTCAACCTTTTGGGTTAAATACAAAGGAATAACAGATGTTTACCCGTATTTACGTGGGAATAATGTGATAAAAACCTTGACAGTGGCGGTGCGCTTGAGTTTATTTTTGGGGACTTACCCTTTTTAAACAGTTTAGGTAAAATGAAAATCTTGTTTCTTTTATATGTGTAAAAATTCATTTTAAAATTTATAGTATATCAATATTATACAGTTGGTATAATTATAGTTAATAATAACCATTTTATTAAGTAAATAATACACATTAAAAATGCATAGTCAAAAAATAATTATTTAAAATATAATCTATACCTAATTAAATATGCTACATAATCTACATCTAGTTATTCACATTCTTTCATATCTGACATACTATCACTACTTGAGTCATATGAGTCTACTTGTATAATTAGAGGTTCAACAGTTGTATCTACTATTATATCCAAAGACCACATTTTATTTTCTACTTCTAATACATGTTCGACACATTTTTTCCAATTTTCTGGGGAAGCATTAGATATGGCAATTTGAAATAGTTTTTTTATATCTACTAGTTTAAACGTAGTATTATTTCTGGCTGCTTCACCTTTCACTTGTGCCCAAATAAGTTCTATGGGGTTTAGTTCGCAGTGATAAGGTGGCAGCCAATATACAGTTATATTTTGTTTCTTAGCTATTTCATCAATTACAAAACGTGTGTACTTAGCTTTATTTGTGGCGACTTCACTTTTTACTAGCTGCAACAACTCTAGTTTATCACTATCTGTAGGATGTTCAATATTTTGCTGCATCAACCAGGATTGAATGTCTTTTTAAGCCAGCTTAAATTTGGAACACGATCTACTTTTTTGGAGTGGTAACTTGCATTATCCATTACAATAATCGAACCCTCTGGTATTAAGTCGATCATCTGCGAAAACCATTCTTCAAATACATCAGCATTCATATCTTCGTGATAATCTCCTGTTTTTTGGACTCAAACATGAAAAGACCTCCATCCACAAAACCATTCTCGTTTCCAATATGAGTAATAATTAGTCTACGCCCCTCCCTCCCAGATGGAGGTTTTAAACCCGTAGATCCTTTATTAAAAGCCTGGCGAGCAGTTGTTATATTCCCATCTTGCCAATATTTTTTAACGGTATGTCCTTTATTTATCCAAGTCTCATCTAGATAATATATTGTCTTTCCTTCAGTACGAGCTTTTTTATTTTTCTTAAATAATCTCTCCTCCACTGGACAATTTCTCCATTCTCTATTAATAAACATTTTCTTTGGAATTTTTTCCACTGAAAATTTAGACCTTTTAAGATTTTCCAAAGTATAACTCTAGTTATTTCCGGCACGTGTGGATGATTTTTCGCATGAAACATGACATCTAAAGTAGGGATTTTTTTCGGTAAAATAACTATGTACAGTTCGTCGAATTGTTTGTTTTGTGTCGTCTGTTATATAAAGTTCTGTTATGCCGGTCGCATTTTTGGTGGAATTATACCTACCTCTTTTTCTTCTTTCAAAATTCTGTAAATTGTCGCTTTAGAGTTTTGATCATTTCTAATACAGGGTGCGTCAGAATGGACTCCCACATTTCATCAGGCTAGAACATCGGTAATGGGAGTTGGACATTGGTGGGGATAGTCACATTCGCTTGGGCGATTGATAAGGTTTGTTACTAGGCGCTATGTTTTGGTCTGGTGACCAACGTGGATTTGTTATTGAGCTATTATTAAAAAATTACGAATGTGTCACCGCGTCGAAAAGAGAATTTTGTACGCGCTTCCTGCCTCCGAATGCCTCTGTCCCAGACCGGAAAACAATTTTTAAATGGGTTGCTAACTTAAGGGCAACTTGTTCTTGACTTTCCTAAATCAAGACAGCGATCCGAGATGAAACTGCTGCTATTCCTCAAGATATGGTGATAAAAGTGATGCGGAACTTCTAGGAACGCCTTCGCATGTGTGTCGCTGCTAACGGCCGTCACTTACACGATATAATTTTAAAAACATAGTTAAAAAACCTTAAAGTGTGCTCTTTTTGAAAATAATAAAAGTTTAGCTTCATATTTTATAGTAGACTTTTTATTTGCTACCCAAATGTGGGAGTCCATTCAGCCGCATCCTGTATAATCGAATACGTTTTAAACAATCTGCTTTTCGTTTACAGTTAAATGGCCGAGACATGCGCGTTTCTGCGGAGAAGCCATTTTTACAATACTGTAATACTTTGAACAATACTCTAACAATTTATAACCACTCAGTTGCACATACGGAAATATACTAAAATATATATAAAATTTATAACCCTTATTTAACGCAATTCGGTGTATTTCTACATGTTCTTTTACAGAGACTGGTGCGCCTATGGTTTACAACCTTCTAACCGCCCCGAGACATTTTTATTGCTATCTCTTGCAAAAAATAGAGTATAGTTATGATTTACTTTATTCACTGAATTGGTTTTAGTTAGTTTTGTTCTTCTTCTTTTATTTTTCGCTATACTTTGCAAGGTCAACGAAAAAGCGCCACCCTCCACTATATTAACCTCAATGAAAAATTCCATAATTGTCTCGAGAATGGAAAAAGGAAGACACATTTTCTTTCAGCAATACTGAAACACTTTTCACTTCGGTATGTAACGTACCATTTTTCAAAAAGCTTTATTATTGTTTAACGATCAAGAATGACCTTAAATTTTAAACTTAAACATAGTTTTTCATTACTTTAACTAACTTGTTTTGCGATATTTAAAAGTTCATTGGCCATAAACAAATATAATATGTATAAAAGAAAGTTACGGCAAGTTTTAACAATACCTAGTTCAGACATTCTGGTATGGGACCCAATTAGATTTAAAGCATAGTCAGTGAATCGTGAAATTAAGGAAATCGGCCTGTGGTATAAAAAATTCGTTACCTGTTAGAAAACAATAGCCACAAAATTTATTTCATTCAGCTCTAGCTTGGATAGGACCTCATTTTTTAGTTTAGGCTATTACTGTGTTGAATAACTGAATCTGTTGTTTTTAAAATTTAATTCATCGGAATCATAACACAATTTATTAACGGTTATATTTTTATTTCTTTTAGGTGGATAATAATGCTTACAAAAATTAATTTAATAAACTGAGTTTGTAGTCAGTTATAAACGAAACATTATCACTACGAACTGTTAGGAAACACACTTCATAATTGTGCTGTGTCAATCAAATAATTAATAACTTACTTTAAAAAATTGCATAGGAAAAAAATTACTATTATCATCAAAAGTTCATGTGATAAAAAAACATATTAAAGTAAATTTTAACATAAGATATCCCAAAAATTTATAAAATATTACTTTAATTCCGATTGGATGGACATAATTCCAATACATTTTCTTATCAGTAAAATAAATTATTGCTCTAGGTAGTAAATTTCTCTATGGTCCGGAAATATATATTTTTTTCTTTATGTTACACAATATTATTTTTTTCTATCGGATGGAAATCTACGTATTTCAAATACGTTTTCTTACCTCCCAAATGCATTATTGCTGTAGGTTTAAGGCGTTGGTTGCTAGGCAATGTACTTTTCCGGTCATGACCGGTTATATATTTTTTCGAACGCTTATATTTTCCCATGTTTTTAATATTAACTGTATAACTAAGGACGTTTGTAAAAGTTATTCAACAATACATGCCAAAATGATAACATAGTAACGTATTATACCGATATCAAATATTTATAATGTCTATAATTAATAAACTTAAAAAATTATGTATTATTTTATGCTACTTAAAACGAAAACTAAAGAATTATTTTGATCGGAGAAAAACAGGTATGTGCAACTCGTAGGAAAAGCATATTTCCGGACTTTTGGTGTTTGCTAGACTTGCCTAAAACCTGTCAAGAAAACCCCACCATTGGCCGAAAATATATCGCTTTTTCTACATGTAACAAAATAAAAAATTTCTGCGGTTGCGTGGAGGCTAAGAAAAAATATTATAATCAATTACCCATTTTGTGAATTTAAAGATGGCGTAACTTTTGTGTGGTTTGATTTAACTTTATAAAAAGCTTTAAAGTATTAGCGAAGTGTCAATAACTTTTGCTATCGCAATATTATTGACGGTGATGTTGATATCTTACCGAAGAACAGTATACAGATACAAATACAAAAAGCTTTATTTCCTCAATTAAAAAGTATAGATAACATAATTGAAGAAAATGTCATCAAAAACAAAATAAAGTTTAAACCTAATTTAAAAAAGGAAAGCAACATAAAGTATAGCAAATAATTATGCATTAAAAATTAGGAAGGAGTGCTATAGGATATCTTTTACTATGATTAATTAAAAAGTTCAGATATTAACGCCCAACGAAGTGGGCACGGGTCGGCTATCTTGAATAAACTATAAGTAAAATTCGATATTGACGTTACTATTGTTAACGGATTTTATTGCAGTTTTTTTTTAAATAAAAAGACTAAGAGAAAGGTTTATATGTCTAATAATATCCAAAAAACATATACCAGAGTGTTTAAAAAATTGTTTACATTTAAAATTCGATGTTACTCAACGGATTTTAATGCGTTTTTTTGGTTAGATAGAATGATTTAAGGGAAAGGTTTATATGTAAAGTAATATAAAAAAAAACATATACAGAGTGTTTAAAAAAATAGTTCACATTTAAAATTCGATATTCACGTTACTATTCTCAACGGACTTTAATGCAGATTTTTTTAAATAGTTAGAGTGATTCAAGAGAAAGATTTATATTTATAATAATACCAAAAATTGTTTACAGATATCTATGGTTTATAAAAAAATATCGAATTGCCACACAGGGTGGGTCAAAAAGATGTTATATTAAAAATTCCTTAAAACTAGAATGGATTCTAATTATGTTATTATACCATCTAGAGGTTATAAATATATAGATTTGCCAAATAATTATTAGTATTTAGAAATATTATATATTTTACACGAAATACAAAAACTTTTTATTAAGTTTCTTATCATTATTCAATGGATTTTTATGCGTTATTTTTATAGGTAGAGTGATTTAAAATGAAGGTTTATATGTATATAATAATATGCAAAATCTTCAGGGTATAGGGAATGGGAATTGTTTTACTCCGAATTTAACGCATTCGAAGCCGCGGGCAAAAGCTAGTTATTTAAATTTTTAATATTCAATGGATCTATGTCTATCTAGCAACAATAGAGTTTTTAACCTGGTGATGTTTGTTCTATTAGAACCGCCTTGGTTTCTGTGGTTCTTACCATGGATCCGGTACAGCCATTTTGATATTCTTGACCATTCGCATCTTATGGCTTATGGATATCTATCATAGAATGCGAGAAATCGTAAAAGATGAGAATGGTCAAGAATACCGCCGCTGCTGGAGTGGGTTCTGGTGGGTAAAATGAAAAGCAGTTCTGATTTTAACTATCCTAAAACGAATATAGCATTTGGTATAATATTGCGATAGTCAAGAATTATTTTCATAAGTCTTACATCTTACTTGCCGACTTCCGTAAAACTCGAGGTCAAATTTACTGAATGAAATTTTAGTACGGTATTGACGGTTGTATAATTATATCTTAGCATAGAACAATGATGTTTGTCCCAATGCCAATTTAATAAGCTCCTGTAAGACAAGAGAGACACGCCAATAGGGAGGACTTTTTTATCCTTGGACAATCCATGAAGGCTAAAAGCCTAAATACTAACGTGGTGTCTTAAGCGAGGTAAGAGGAAGTTTGTTGAGACAGGACTTAAATGTTTAAAGATTCGGGGGGATGAAAGACCTCCGCGGGCAGCAGGTTTCACATTCTAGAAACTCTGGGGATTAAAAAACGAACAAATTGTGAAGTTCGGAGCCTGTTCAGTTGGACCGTATAGGAATGCATACGTGCGGCAACCCGAGTTGGGAACCGTGGGTTCAGAAATAATACTGGACATTTCTTTAGAGCAGAAGTCATAAAAGTACCTAAAAAGGCGATAAATTTTTCACCGCCCCCATAGCACGACGATGGGTGAGAGAAGGAAGCATGTCTGGCTGAAAAAATGGTAAGGGTTGTGAGGGACGCCATGCCCCAGATATGAGAACAATATTCCAAGAGAGGTCGTGTTTGGGAGACATACAAAGTGTTTAAATTAGAAAAGGAGAAACACTTTTTTTCTCGAAAGAGAAATCCAAGCTTTTGAGAAGCTGCCGTGGCATAGATACAATGTGTTTATGCTAGTTAACGTTATTGTCAAATGTGATGCCCACATCCTGCTAAGTATCATTTAAAGCAGAAATTATTATCTTAACTGTCCAAAAACAGAGATTGCATTTTGTCATTTTACAATTTTTAGGTGTAAAAAACCCAAAAAGGTTTATTCTAATGCAACATATTATTTACTTATTGCTTTAAGCCATACAACACTTTTTAACAAAGTTTAATTAAACTGAAACAAATGCAATTATTCTGGTAGAACGAACAAAGCAAATGGTTAAAATAAATAAATTGATGTTTTAAATTTAAAACTAACCAACTTAAATGTTTGAAACAAAACAAATTATAACCAATTTACTTTTTAACCGACTCTTTAATTGGTAAAAAAATATTAGCTACTAACGTCTGAAATTGTTGCGCTTTTGCTTTTTCTAACTATTTAATATATGAGAATTTATGGTTTTCTATAGTGCGGAAACGTAAACCAAAATAGTTTTACCATAATTACACTTTCTTAAGGTAATATTATAAAACATATATTAAATTTTGAGAAATTAATTACTTCCTAGTACCCCGCTAAATGATTTGCATACTTCGTCGGTTGTTAACTGCTTTGCTTTTTAAAACTATTATGAAATTTTCCATAACTAGTATAAATTGTGTATTAATATCACACCTCAATAAAATGTTAACTTTTTTTTTAATTACATAACTTGTTTTATTATATTTTTATTTTCTAAACGAAAGAAATTAAAAGGTGAATACAATATGTGCATGTTGACAATATGCCCACCTGCCGCACATTGACAATGTTATGAAATATGGCGGCACATATTATACGCACAGTTTGCTATTAGCCTACTGGCATATTTTTGAGTTGGTAAAGGTCGGGCCTTACATAACCGCAACTAGCCCGTGGCCGTGCGCTTCACCGGAAAAATGTAGGGAGGTGTGGTGCAAAAATTTTGTATTTAATCAAACTGCAGTAATATGAGTCAATTATACTACGCTTTAAATTCCACCTAATTATAAATTAAATCTTTACAAGAAGGTAACACAGTTTTAAGGGCTGACCGCATTATATATGTGTGTGTGGTTATACACCGAGTCCTGCACCGTAGCACGGCCGTAACTCGGTTTTAAAATGTACAGTTTTATTCAATGCCGTAAGCTTAATATCACCGCTTTGTGCTCAACCACATACCCTCACCGCATTTTAACAAGTAAACAAACATGAACTTATTTGTAACAATTAGATTAGATGTAACAATAGAATTAATTTTACACATTTTAATACTCATTAAATTAGTTTTTTCTAGTATAACTTTAAATAAATAATTTTTAATTTTATACGTTATGAACTGATATAAAAGGTGACGCCCGTAAACTCCAAGCTTGCTTTGGGGAACATTTGCGCTATCCGATCCACGTATGATTTCATTTTCTGGGCATGTTTCAGGCCGTACGAGACACGGTCGTGCTACGATGTCGGTCTTGTGGGACATCGATGCGGTTATTTGTGGCCAGTCTTTTACCTATACTACACTTAAATTTTTAAATTCCGAATAAAAGTGCTAATAAAACGGAAATATTTTTTGCTCCATATATGGGTATTAAAAGTTATATTATGGTAAAAAGTTATTGATTTAAGGTAACACTTTACACAAAAACATAGTCTAACCTACTTTTACTTCATATGTAGCAATATGCCCACCATGCACACTTAGTAATATGCCTATGAGCATATAGTCAGATATTTGCCAATAATTTACCTATGATATTACGGATATGACGAATAAAGGAAAAATCGGGGTATTTAAAGTAAGTGAATCAGAGAAGACTTCATAAACCAGTGGTGCAAGCGGCTTTGTTCACCTATATATATTTAATTTTTTCTGTTAATCTTTGGGTAGTTTAAAGTTTGGAGACAAAGAAACTTTCTCATAAACTTTTATTTTACTTGTAGCTTTTAAATATCTACTTTTTAACATAATGTTTGTCTTTTTATACTAGGCCATATTACTTACACCATGTTGGCAATATGCCCATTTACACTTTTTTTTAATGCATAAAAAATATTTTTGACCAATTTTTCGTAACAATTACTTTTTTGTAGGTTTGAATTATGCTAAACTTAATCGTGAAATAATTGCCGGGTCAGATTATTCGACATTACGTTGTTTAAAATAAAAATTAGGGTGGTCATATTGTATTCACTTACCTTAATAATTAAAAATAAAATCTACATCAGGTTTTATTATTAAACTGGTTTAAAAAAAATGCAAAGTGTTAGGGAAATAATGTTTGTTACTTTAAGAGTTGATACCTTACATTGGGTGGTATGAATAAAAATAAAGTAGGTACTAATACTCCAAGTATTAGCATTTACTTAAAAGTATTTACTTTAAAACTGAAGTAGGTAGATACTATATTAAAAAGCATCTACTCTGATTTTTCCTTATTAAGGCTTATAAAATTTACTTTGACTTGGAGTAGGTACCTTCATTTGAAGTAAATACTACGAAGTAAATTACTACGAAGTAAATGCTTGAAATTGTACTATAAGCCTACTTCATTTCTATTTATACGACCCATTATTCCAAGCAAAAAAATATACTAGTGGTTTTTTTCTATCACGTTAGGTTTTTGTTTTTAAATATACGAGATATAAAAATAAATACAAATTTAATAAGACAGAAGGAAGTTGTACTTAAATGAATAGCTTCTTATTAAATATTTTCGTCTGTGTTTATTCGCCTCAGTGTCCCTCTGTAACATCCAACAATAGTCTCCTATCATGTTAACATTTCATCCTCCTGGATATTGACCTTTCATAGCCTTTATGTCCTGATTGAATCTTTTGCCCTGTTCCTCACTTAGATCCCCAAGATTTTCTGGAAAGAAGTCCATGTGAGATTTTAAGAAATAATTTTTAAGCTCATGTTGCATCCAATTTTTTGATATTTTTTAATATGTTTTTTACTGATTGGACATAGTTTTCTTATTGCCTAGAAAATATGTAACCACTTTCTTGAAAGAAACCCAGGATTCCTTTTTTTCTCAGTTCTTCCTAATTTGAAAGACTTCGTCTCATGAGTTTTCGAATATCTGGACCAACAAATGTAGCTTAGCTTTTAAAAGTGATGAACATTTGCTACAAAGATATTTTAAAAACTTTCATTGCTTTAATAATACTTTCACAAATTGCTTTATGACTCCAAGTTTGATGTGATGTGGAGGTACTATGGCTGGATCTTTCAAATTCTCTTGCAATATATTTTTAGATTCTGGTTTTAACGTTTTTCCCAGAGGTCAATCCTTTTTATCTAATGCATATTTTTGCTGCGGCTATTCCACTCACACAAAAACATGAAAATGAGGTATAGCCCCGTTTTTGTCAAAGTAATAAAGATTTAATTTTTATATTACCGCATACAACCCACTTATAATTTTTGCAGTTAATCTTTTCAAGAATTACTGCTAAATTTTCGTAACTTTCTACCAGATGCACAGAGTGACCCACAGGCACATATACTACAGAGTTTTGACTACTACTCACAAGAATAGTAAATGTCATCAATAAAAATTGTTATGATAACATTTTTGTGCTATGGTAACATTGATTCATTTTTCTAAAAAACCTTACGTGATTGATATTTTCCCTAATCAGCACCTCGAAACCTATTAGAAACTATTGTTTAATATCAGACAATTTTACCCATGCATACCTGTGTAATTTATGTCCGAAAATTAATCGTTTTCGAGAAAATTAAGTCGTAAATATTTTTTTCTCAAATATTTGGCAACAACAGGGATACGAGCGCACGAGGACCGATCAAATGTTTACGTTGGTATGATATTTACTAAAAAGAATAGGTCTTACCAATACGTGGCGATACACACCACCAATATCCACGATTATATGTAACTTATTTAAGCCGATGCGATGGACCAAAAGAAGAAAAAAAACACAACATTCGTAAGTCACATAGAATTACAGTTAAATGCAATGTAATCACAATATACAATATTTTGTACTACTTGTCGAATCCTTGTTTAAATTTAAAATTTGTTTGTTCGGTTTCTACTCCAACCATTGTTTGATGTCTTCCGCGATTGTTAAAATTACGCACTTCACTCCCTGTGTTAAAAAGTTTTCGGTAGTCTTCTACAAATGTTTTTTAGCTGGTAGCTTTCGGTCGGAAAAAACTTTTTCGTTAATGCTTCTAGATTCTTCTGAATGGCAATAGGCCTCTCCGTATATAAAAAGCATATCGTTATACTTGCGAACCAAAAATATGTGTTTCGTATCAAATTGCACGCACTAATACAGTAATACATACCAAAAATAAAATGTGATTTAAATTCGGTAAACACTATTTGCATTTATGTATGCAAGAAACAATTCTTTAGTTTTTATTTGGATTTTTTTGCATACTACTAAATAAAAAAAAATACATAGCAGTTTTTCTAAGCGTATTGACATGATTTTATTCATAGCATTTATTTATAATAAATATACATTATAACAGACAACATATGGCCTTTCCATTGAAAAACAGCTGTTCGTATCCCATAAATTAAACTTGCTAATTGCGTTAATCGTCTCGATAATTTTCATTAAGTCATAAACTCGAAAGGTACTCGATTAAATGATCATCCTCTCTCTGTTCATCTCGCTGAAACAATTGGGCATTATGTTCGTGGCCCCCGCCTTATTAATTTCAGATTTATTCAATAATCAGATAACTATAAAATACGTCAAGCGCGATTTTTGCCGAACAATTATCGTACTTTATTTGACTATGTGGGCGCGTTAGGGTGGCTAAAGTGTGGCGCATTACGAAATTGGTAGTTTTCGCAGTTACATATATGGAACACTTCGTTTTGTTTTGAAACTACCTATAAAAAGTTGTTTTTTTTTAGAAAATATAAATGATAAAATTATGTTAAACATATTTAAATCAATAATAGTATTGGATTAGGTTAGATCTTCTACATCCTACAAGAATTTAGTGTGTATCTCCTATTCATATACTTAGAGCACACTGCCCAAGTTAATATTCTCATTCAGACTCGGCGCACCAAAAACTGGCTCCTTTGTAAATCTTGCTGCTTTGGCTTTTTCTTTACCCAACCTGTTCTGCGATTTTTTCTTCTTTCTGGCAGAACCATCATAGGTTTTCTTCCGCAGGGCCTATTGTTTGCAGGTGCTTCGGTCTACATTGACCTGTTTATTGACCCACTATAATTTCTACTAGATTCCGGTTGTGATCTAAAAGATTTTTGTAAATTTTGAAGAGTATTCTTTAATCATTTTTTTTGCTTGCCATTGACCTGGTGTGTTTATTCATTCGTCCTGATATGTTGCCATAATCCCTGATCTATAAGATGACCTTAGTTGGCATGACGAAGTCTCTCAGTAGGATTTTGGATCTGCCATTGCCCTACTGGCACCCTTCTTTGCCGGTTTATCAGGATCTTCATTGCCTAGGTGGCCCTCGTGTCCTAATACCCAGGAAATAGTCAGCTTGTTGGACACACACCCTTCCTCTAGGACAACTGTACACTCCTATACCAGGTTGGAGCTGATCTTACAAGAATAAATTGCCCTAATGGCTGCTTGGTCATCTCAGTAAATAACTCTGGTAAAGTCCATATAACCTTTGGTATTTTCCCTAGCACAGTGTTTTATGCTTAAACTGTAACTGTAACCTGCTTGTTGCTGCTAATTGGAGCCGTCTGTATACCAATTTAGTTGCAGCTTTGATTAAAGAATATGTCTTGCAGCCCCTTTAATGGGATATAACTGTTCGGAAATATTTGTTTAGCCAGTTACTTGATACCATTTTGTTTGAAATAAAGAGAGCACTGACTTCTTGGTACTTCTTAAAATGTATGCACATTCCTTAAAATTAGACGACTTCTTATTAATATTATTATTCTGAAAACAATTTGTTGCGATTGTTGAATAAAATTTTTAAGAATGCATAATAAATAATTATTTTATCGAGTACCTATCTCTTGAGTTTATGACTTAATAAAACTTATCGAGAAAATCAATGCAATTAGCAGTTTTAATTTATTGTTTACAGACAATTGTTTTTTTAATAAAAGAGCCATATGTTGTGTGGAATGTGCATAAAATAAAACACTATCAATAAAATAATGTCAATATACGGAGGATTTTATGACTGATTTTATGTTATAAAGAAACAAGTGTTATTTTATCGATAAATGTTTAGATAGTAGATGATGCCAGTAATTAATGGGTTGTAAAAACGGTAACCTAATCTAAAAATAATGGAAATAAGAAAATAATCCTTTAAATTTATATATTATAGATGATCAGTTATGGTGCATGTGGTCACTATGGATGGACGCTTTCCATCGTGTGTTAACTGTTAATAGGAGATATAAGCTAATGTCAGATTCAATTTTATGAACTACAGATGTGATTTTATTACTTTTAACTTACTCATTTTGCTGCTAATTAAAGAAAAATGCGGATATAAAGAGAAAAGATTCGCAGCAGATCGTCTTTCATTTGGTACACATAATTAAAATAAGTAGTCAATTCAGCATGTAAGAAGCTGACGTTGTAAATTGATTGGGGTCTTTTTCTAGGAAAAGGGTCCCCATTTTAAAAATTAAAAAACCGGGTGCCCACGATATTACAAACAAGCGTGTCATTTTGTTGGGAAGTGTTACACGATTTTAACATTTTGGTCGGAAATATGGTTGGATAGGATGCGGATTTCTTATGTTTTAAATTTTATGTGGCACATCCGGTTTAACCGAAAGTGGTCTCAACTTTACTATTTTAAATGGAACACCCTATACAGGGTGTCCTACCTGGAACTGACGCCATCAATTTTTCGAAAAGTACGCTTTGGAAAATTTTAAAAATTTGATAACAATATAAAGTCCAAATTTTATGTATAATTTCCTATACCAAAGTCTTATCATTTATTACTTATTTTAAATTATATGTCATAAATGATATTTTTACGCCATTACATAACCATAAATGTCTTTTAAACAAAACAAAAGCCTTTAATATGAGTTGGTGTTGGGTTCCTTGTAAAGAAAGAACTTCTTTAGTAGACTGTATCGATATTTTAACAATTAGTAAATACAGAGTGGTAAAAAATAATCGTTAAAAATTATAAAGACAAAAACCTTAAAAGTCAATTTTTTAAAATAAAAACCACCATCTTTTATTACCCTATCCTATAAAGCATTAAAAATATGGGTAAGTCTGTATAAGGATGTCTATTCCAAAAACGTATAGTTTTCGAAATATTAACGATTTAATATTTATCTATTCTAACAATGCATTTAAGTAAGGGTAGGTACGGGGTTAGATATGATACAATACAGGTACTTTAATCCTGTGATGCATCATGGGTAATGTGTCAAGCGGTCGCCCCACCACGAGTGTATCAGACACACTACCGGCAAATAAAGTATTTTTATGCGAACTCCTCCAGTAATACCAAGGTAAATAGTTAATTCTTTATATAATAAACTGAGGATTAACGAGTTTATTTATCTTAGTAAAACTTTCTTTTTACGTAAAAAGATTAACAAATACTTGGTTAAATAATAAAATAATTGTTGGTCGAGGCTTAAATTTTTTTAGTGTAAACCGACAATTTATTTTTATTATTAGGTTTTTTTTTTTATCTTTGGACAAACCACGAAGGCTAAAAACCTAAATACTAACGTATCGTGGGTGTCTTAAGCGAGGTAAGAGGGAGTTTGTTGACACGGGACTTAAATACTTGAAGATTTGGGGGAAGGAAAGACGTCTGCGGGCAGCAGGTTCCACAACCTAGAAACTCTAGGGATAAAAGAACGAACAAAGTGGGAAGTTCGGGGCCTGTCCAGTTGGACCGTATAGGGATGCATACGCGCGGAACCACGAGTTTCTCTGTAAGTGGAGGAACTATACTGGACAATTCTTCAGAACAGAAGCCATGGAAGTACCTATAAAAAGCGATAAATCCCCACAGCCCGACGATGTGCAAGAGAGGGAAGCCTTTCTGTAAGTGAAGGATCATTAATGAGACGAATAGCTCTTCTTTGAATAGAATCAAGAATGCTTAGGGTTGTGGGGGACGCCATGCCCCAGATATGAGAACAATATTCCAAGGGAGGTCGGATTTGGGACACATATAAAGTGTATAAATTAGAAGGGGAAAAATACTTTTGGCTCGACAGAGAAATCCAAGCTTTTTGAAGCTGCCGTGGTTATAGATACAATTTGTTTATGCCAGTTAAGGTTACTTTCAAATGTGACGCCCACAAGATTAAAGGTGTCTTTGCTCTGAAAAACTTGGCCGCTCATAAGTAGAGGATGAGTATTTGATGACTCTTTTCGCGACAAGGAACATGATTGTGTTTTGGATGCATTAAAATGGACGAGATTTTTAGCGCCCCAATCCAATATTAAATTAAGATCCTGCGAAAGAGACATCTGCATCGCTCTGCGTTTGTTTTCCAAGTCAGGTTTAGTAATGGGTTTAGGAACCTGATAACTGGAGTGAAGGGTACTATCGTCGGCGAAACTATGAATAGAATTAGTTGTGGACGAGAGAAGGTCGTTGATGTGAAGAAGAAACAATGTTGGTGCCAGAACTGAGCCCTGAGGGACTCCAGCATTTACTTGGTGAAAGCATGAAGAATGGCCGTCCACAATAACTGATATACGACGATCAGATAGATAACTAGAGAGCCAAGTACAGAGTTTAGTTGAAAGACCATAGGAGGGAAGTTTATTAAGAAGTGCGGCGTGCCAGACCTGGTCAAAAGCTTTGGATATATCAAGAGCAACGATCTGGGACTCACCTAGAAACTCAAGAGACTTATTTCAGCAGTGTGATACGAAGGAAAGAAGATCTGCTGTAGATCTTTTGTGGCGAAATCCATACTGCCTGTCATGCAAAATTTTGTGTTTTTCTAAGTACTTAAGAATTTGTGAATTAATTAGTTTTTCCATTACTTTACAAAGAACTGAGAGAATTGAAATTGGTCTATAGTTAGATGGAAGAGATTTAGATCCTTTCTTGGGAATAGGTTGAACACGTGCAGCTTTCCAGCTTTCCGGAAAGATACCTGTGTCGTAAGAAATTCGAAAGAGCCGAGTTAAGATTGGTGCAAGTTCTGGAGCACATTTTTTAAAACGATTGCTGGTATGCCATCCAGCCCAGACGATTTCTTGGTGTTAAGGGAAGAAAGGATACGCTTAATGTGTTTTACCTTAAAAATAATATCGGGCATTTTATGAGGAACTGGGGTAACTGCTGGAATTGGATGATTTACAGGAGGGTCAAGGGTTGAATTGGCAGCAAATTGTTTAGCAAATAATTTTGCCTTTCCTTTAGCGGTAGAAACAATTTCATCTTCCAAAGCTAGTGGCGGAAAAGAACTGGTACAAAAATTCCTACTTATGTTTTTCGCAAAGGACCAGAAAGATTTGCTGCCATTTGAGCAAGAAAGAACTTTGTTTTTAATACGATTGTCGAAGGAGTCTTTGGCTTCAGAAATTGTTTGATTGTAGTAGTTTCTTGTTTCAATGCTGGCCTGTCGGTTTTCCGGACTAGGATCCCGTAGAAACTTCTTGTGATCCTGAACTTTTAAAATCCTAGCTTTATCACAAGATTTGGAAAACCAGGGTTTGTTATTGGATTTTTGGGGTTCTTGATGGTGTGTGGAATATAGGTTTCAATGCCCACTTGAATTGATTCCGTCAGTTAATTGCAAATTTGAGAAGGATCACCAGAAGAAAAGCAAATGGAATTCCAGTGGTAAGTGGCGAAGAGGTCCCTCAGGCCATCCCAGTCGGCTGAGTTGTAGTGCCATACGGTGCGTGGTGGCATGTATTCATTTACCCCGGGATGTGCAGGGTAAGATATAGTAACTAAGCCATGATCTGAGCGACCTAGGGGAGCTGTGACAGATATTTGATAGAGTTCGGGGTTGGTAGTAAGAAAGAGATCAAGGGGATTTGAACTATGATTTGGGACTCTAGGAAAGTAGGTGGGTTCCATAATAAGGTTGGTAAGAGAGTTACTGACTGCGAAGATTTCGGCTGCTCTGCCTTGTGGGTCAGTTTTTGAAGAGCCCAGCCAATCCTTATTATGGACATTGAAGTCGCCAAGCACGATTATTTCAGCCGATGGAAACTGAGAAATTATGCTATCGATCTTTGTTGAAAGAAAATCAAAGAATTCGACATAGGAATTATTAGATGGGGACCGGTACAAACAGCAGATAAATTTAGTTGAAGACCCAAGGGAAAGTTTAAGCCATAGGATATCGGGCCTACCCGATTCAAGATTGGAAACTCGAGCACAAGCCAGATCGTTGCGGACGTAAGCACATACACCACCGTTTGGTTTGTTTCTGCAGCAGTTTGCAAACTATCAGACCATGCGCACGAGATAAAGTACGAGGGATTTTATTTCCAGCGCATGAGTCTGATGGTTTGCAACCAGTTTTCAACGCTGCACGGACAAGTCTATTATAGTAATAAAATTTAGTACATTTAGCAACAATTTAATGCCCTAAATAAAAAAAATCGTAATTAGTTATGTCAGTTGTTTCTTGTCCCATGGGAAAAATAACTAAAAATAATATTTTAAGTAATAATTATAACAAAACTAAATAAAAGTGTTGATAAAATTACATTATATGTAAAAATAAAAAATAAATACTGAAAAAAAAAAAATCGGTTGTTTGCAAAGTCGGTTTACTGACGATAGTTGAACATGACAACGTCATAAGGAAATACTAATGAAATGGTTGCATTTTTCAAAAGAAAATTAAAGAATTTACACCACATTCACTTTTCACTGAACTTACTGAAACAAAAATCGGTTGTTTGCAAAGTCGGTTTACTGTCGATGGTTGAACATGACAACGTCATAAGGAAATATTAATGAAATGGTTGCATTTTTCAAAAGAAAATTAAAGAATTTACACCACATTCACTTTTCACTGCACTTCATACTTGACGAAAACATGTAAATGTATAGCAGGCAAAGTAGAAGAAAAACAGATGTCGAACGCGGTGGCCGATTGTGCCTCTTCCGCGCTCTCGCTTGTACTTCAAGCGTCATGTTTTTTTGTGCGTGCATATTTTTCTAAAAATTAATTCTTTAGGCAATTTCTAGAAAATACTTGTACTACCTATTATACTTATCTTAATTAGTTTTTAAGATAATGACGTTCAAAAATGTTATGCTAACCGACATTGTTATCGATTTGTTAAAAAACTAATTATGCTTGAAAAGGGTTAATGGGATTTTTACCCATATTTATTGAACCTTATATCCTATCACTGTTTACCGGAAGTGCCACAGAAATTGGCTTTCGGCAGTAAAGAACTTAAATAGCACAGCCCCACAAAAAATAAAAGTTGGTGGTCCGAAAGACTAGACCATGAATTTTATATGTTTGGGGTCACTGAATCCGAATCTGGTATTGATTTGACCCTATTAGGTTATGGTCAAGGTTATTTCAAGGACAAATCGTCAAAATTCATGGAAAATAGACCAGAGACGTGGTATCTTTATGTTTTTGGGGTCACTAAATCTGAATTCGGAGTCAATTCGTCCCCATCAGGTTATAGTCAAGGTCATTTTAAGGTCAAATCCTCAAAATTTATTAAAAATAGACGACAAACGTGGAACCTTTATGTTTTTGGGGTCTCTTAATCCGAATTCGGTAGGGTCAATTTGACTATATATTCAAATTTAGCGACTCAAAAACTACAAGATATCATGATTGCATTTACGATAACTTTCGATGATTTGACCTTGATCTTAACCACATAGGGCCTCATGGATTCGGATTCAGCTACCCCGAAAACATAAATATACCATGATTCTGGTTAGTTTTGGTTATGGCTATTTTTAATAAAATTTAATGATTTGATCTTGAAATGACCCTGACCATGACCTTATGGAATCAAACTGACCACGGATTTGGGTTCAGCGATTTTAAAAACATAAATATATCACACTTGTGGTCTTTTTTCGATAAATTTTGATAATCAGATCTTGAAAAGACCTTGACCTTGACCTGATAGGGTCAAACCGACCACAGATTCGGATTCAGCGATCCCAAAAACAAAAAGGTACCAATGGTTTGGTCTTTCGGACCATTAACTTTTTTACTTGTTGGGCTGTGATTGACCCTAAAATGACCTTGACCCTGACCTAATAGGGTCAAACCGACCCCAGATTTGGATTCAGCGACCCCAAAAACCTAAAATTCATGGTCTAGTGTTTCGGACCACCAAATTTTTTTTTTTGTGGGGCTGTGTAATTCAAGTGAAAACAACAATCTTAAGCCTTAAATTTAAAACTTAGCACTTATTTTTCAATATTTTTTGTTAACTATATCTAATCTCTAAACCTAATAGATTTTAAGATATTAATAGTAAAACAATAGGTTGCCCCTAAAAGAAGCGAGAAAAAATATTTTTAACGATTCCGGATGTAACCAGATCCAAAGGCCTATGATGATGTTGCTGTTTTTATGCTTTAATTACTTTTAAGTATTAAGGTGATAAGGTGATAAAAGTAAGTGATAAATTTTGTAGGATCATTGCCAAATAATATTTAAATTTATTTTTTAAGTTATTGTGATAATTCACATAGAATTGGTATGAAAACTTTGTTTTTTTTTAGAAGGTGCTCGGATCTCCTCAATTTTTTTTTAAACATCTCGTCTTTTTGGACTACAAATCTGATAAGAAAATTTGGCGTTGGAGCGTACTTATTGAGTTATTTGAAAAATCTTAGGAGTACCTTTATATTACTACTTTTTATTTAATATTTTTATATTACTATATTTCTCCAATATGAAATTGAAAAAAACACACCTAAATAAACAAAAACTAGATACTTCACTAAATAGTATATTGTTTAACAAATAACTTTTTAAACGAGTTTCACCTACTATTTTTTTGCGATCAAGTTATTTATTTAATTTTCGTTTTAGGTAGCACAAAATATATTTTTTTTGGTTTAGTTAATATAAATAATATAATTATTTGATCTTGCTTTAATACGGTACTTTGGTGTTACATTATCATGTATTGTTGTATTTAACAAACATCATTAGTTAATATTTCAAGCAGACTAAAAGGTTAGCGTCCGAAATAGCTATTTACGTTACTAGACCGGAAAATGGTATTTTACGGGTTGACGAAAAACATTTACAGGGCGAGCCGTAGGCGAGTCCTGTAGTTTTGAGGAGACCCGTAATAGCTATTTACGTTACTAGACCGGAAAATGGTATTTTACGGGTAGACAAAAACATTTACAGGGCGAGCCGTAGGCGAGTCCTGTAGTTTTGAGGAGACCCGTGAAAATTATTTCCGGTCGAGTATCGTACATATTTTTTTTTAATTGACCGGAAAAAAAACTGTGTAAATTTTTAGTGTTATATTTAAACGACAATAAGGACGCTGGTTCAATTATTTCATCTGGATTTTCCATGTCTGACTCCATTTTGGCAAAATGATGCTTTCTTTACTTTACAATATCTTGAACTGTCAAATAGTAACAATTGAATTCTGACAATTTTTGTCATGGCTAACAGGATTTTTTGATATCAGGGACCGGAAAGTAAATGAGAGACCGGAAAGTAAATTAGTCCTGTAAAATAGCATTTTCCGCTTAAAAATTGAGTGGAAAATTCAATTTTCCGGTCAATTAAAAAAAATATTCCCGGCCATGGCCAGAAAAATACATTGCCCAGCAACGCCTTCTACTTACAGAAATAATGCATATTTAAGGTAAGAAAATGTATCAAAAATATATTCCCATTGGAGAAAAACATTATTTTTTGTCTCAACAATTTTACCCGAGGCGTTTAAAAAGGAGAGTCGGATGTAGCGATAAAAGAGAGAAAGACATTTTTTTGTATCATCTTACTTTTTTATTTCTATTTCTTAAAAAGTTCCCCTGTTGATTTTGTTTCATAACGGCATTCCCACCTCATATTAGGACAAGTTAAAAGTTGAACAATAAAAAGGCAAAAAGTATTTGGGTGTTTAAAGTCGGTAGTATCGTCTTTCATAGCGCTATTGTTCTCACCGTTACGGTATATAATCTGGGTGGTTACGCTTCATTATGCTTTATTGCGTTAGCTTTTATAACGTTTATAAAAAAATTGAGGTTATGTTTAATATTTTTAGTAAAACCGGACCGAATTTATATTATAAATCAATTAAACTTTCATAAATTGTTTAACAATACCATTAATATTCTTGTCATCTCGAAAAGAACAACAAATTAACCTTTTTTTTATTTACAAAAATATACATTTACCGACACTACGGAATTGTAAAATTAGTCTACTCATAATATTGCGCTAAGAAGTCTTACAATATAAGACCTATACTTTTTTTCAGTTATACTTACATAGGTAGGTATAGTAAAACGTTCCAGCAGCGAATCATTTTTTTGTAATGGCGCAAAAATAGCCCTCTGCCACCCCCTGGGTATTTTAGTTAAGCAAAGCATACATTGCATACATTTTATGTTCTTTAGATCATTTCGGAAAAAATAGGTCATCGCGTCCTCAGTTTTCAAATCGCACCCTTTTACATTACATGGCGCCTTTCCTATGTATAATACATGAAACTATACCAAATGTGAAGTAAAGAGCAAAAAAACGTCTTTGCCTTTTACAATCACGGTTGCTATCTCCTGCAGTTCTCAAATTCCCAATGGTCCCCGTCCAGTTACACCCTGTACACGTCTACCATGCTTCAATTTGCCTCCCCTTAAAACATCCCGGTTTGCCCCCTTTCCTAGATCTGGGCCTGAAATATCCACGTCGTACCAACTCGATTCTTTTAATTAAGTTTTAATATGTTAATCACTTGTAGATAGCGATTACACAAATATCGAAACTTGTTGACTGCTTAAATGCAGGGCCGGATTTAGAGGTGTGGAGGCCCTGGGGCAATGAACCTGTGGAGTCTTCCTGAAAGTAAATAAAATTTTGTCTTTGTACCCAAAAAAAAATCCTCATTACTAAAGCGAAAACTTTTATTAATTTTCACCAAATCACATTTAATATACCAACAACAATATGTTTAACAGAAATGAACATTGTAGTAGCAGGATCAGACGGTATACCGGCGAACAGCTGATCGGTGATAAACGTCCTGAATATTTAGGCCTGTATGTTTCAAGATGGCAGTGGTTGGGCGCTATTTCGAAAAAAAATTGGAAATGGGGGTCTGTATATTAACACTAATATTACCATTAAAATCAATCCTTAAAAGAGCTTTAGACAAGTACCACATTAAGTGTATTTAACTTTATTACATTCGGAAATATGGCCATCTTAACGAGGTACCTAGATGGTTTTCAAGGTACCGCAATTTTGTAGTAGGTTAAGTTATTAACTTTATATTCTGGGGATATACTCGTTACTCGTTAGGAGCTTTAAAATGATGTACCACAAGACTCCCCTTTCCATTTAACATTTTTTTAATGGTGCCCAGCTGCCGGTTAAACTTCTATATCTGTCGTTTTGTGTCTTAAATTTGGTTTAAGTTCTCTTACTAAAGTTCTCAAATTTTCAAAAAGTTAGGAGGGGGTCCTGAATTTAGACAAGCACTGTATTAAAAAAATTGTTTTTATCTGGTCTCTTGCTATTCGAATCTTAGACTATACAGGGTATTTTTTAACGACGGCACAAAAACTATGTCTTTTTATAAAAATAGTTCCTATAAACATATGTCCGAACATGATTTATTTTTAAGATATAGAAATTTTAAGTTTTTGAAAAAGGTCGATATTTTTTAATATCTTAAAAACCCTTTAACTGATTTAGGTGAAATATGGCAAACTTATTAAATGTAATAAGGCGCTTGCCCCTCTTTCATGCAACATCCTTTGTACCCATTTTTTTTTACCTGAATACACCTAATTGCAAATATGGGCATATGAAGATGATATGGCCTCCCCCTCGGAAACTTGATATGACCGCCCCTGCATGTTATCTATGGCTAATTTTAAAAAGAAGTAAACGAAACTAGATACAAAGAAAATAATATAGTCTAAAAAGTTTCACTGTTAATTGCCTTATCGAAAAAAATATAAAAGCTTTATAAAAAGTCAGTGGGGTACTTTTTTTCAAAAATATTGGATGTGGTGTTCATTGAGACGCAAGTGGACTTAATAGTCAGTTAATCTAGGTGAGGCTTTATGTTGGAGGGGAAACTTTTTTCATAAAAAATCATAAGAATTCACCTTCTTTGGTTACCTACGGTAGTTGGTTCTGGTTAGTTCTGGTTAGTAGTACACTTGTATTGTATATTTGTAAAGTAACTCGAGGTACATTTTTTAGTTAACGAAAAACCAAAGGTATGCATAATCGATTTTGAATTTCTAGATCGTTAAAATCCCACGCTGACCGGTCGATAAAACGTTCAAGTCATATCCTTTGCAGGAAATGTACTTTGGCCGTACTTAATCCTAATGAGGTTTTTAACACATGGGATAAGTGACGCCTGCTTGCACATATTTGAGTCGATATCTAATCAATGAATCGATGATGGGTCCCGAGTGCCGCGGAATAGCCGGTATCTGCGATCGAAAGACCGGTCCGGTCACTAAGGTGCTTCCTCTTCGCCCCTCGTACGTCGTGAGTGGTTTTAAATTATTGGTAGAGATGTTCTTGGCAGTGTTTAGTATCGATTTCTAGGCTGGCACTATGTGGAACAAAATCCTGGCTAATCGTCGGAAACCAAGCGGAGATTCAATCCCATCGATTAATTTGTTCGAAAAGGTATATTTTGTGGTTCGGAAAATTTCCTATTAAACTTTTTTTTTTAAAATCACATGTAATGACGTCAACCTTAAGAGGTTTGAAGTGCAAGCTCCTCAAGACAAAAAAGGACTTTAATAGAAACCGGTTATACAGGCTTATTTTTAAGTTGATATATTCCTTTTAACATTATATACGGGGTTTTTCCTAATTGCGGTAAGAAAATTTAAGGGTGCATTTTTAGGCCAATTTCATTAAAGAAAAGGTCATATAAACCTAGGTCCGGAAATGCTTTGTTTCTAAGAATCAACGTTAATTTTGAAATAATCATTTACTTTGGAGTTATTTTAATTATAATTATAATTAATAAAAGGCATTTTGATACATGGCAAAATCGCTGTCTGATATGGTGCTTTGTATGTAAAATTAGTTTTTGACTTTTATTAAAAATTATGACTACTGTTATTTTTTATTAGGTTTAATTTGTAGTAATGTAAGTTTTTGACCTTTTTTTATTTTAATTTAGACAAAAACAAATTTTATGTACAAAACACCATATCAGATTTTAGTAATTTTGTTGTACATCAAAATGGTTTTTTTATAAGAAAACTGTTTGTCGTACTTAAAAATAACAAGAAACCAAATTAACTTCAAAGTTAATAATTATTTTAAAAATAATATTGATTTAAAGAAAAACAGTAGCGTACTATTTTTTTCTTAAAAAAAACAATACAAATCTTGTTCGAACGTCACTTGTAAAACATGTTTAAAAACTTTTACAGAAAAAAATTGTACTGTAAAAGTGTACCAATTTTTGTGATAGTATCTGGAGTAGTAGGAAAGTTATGACAATAAATGCATTTTTTCTTAAATTTTATTCTTAAAAGGAAGCATTTTCGGACATAATTTTATCTATTTTTTTTTACATTCCATACAGTTTTAGGAATATATATTAACTTAAAAATAACCCTAGATACGGATTCTGTTTAGTATGTGAAAAATTTGTTTATTTTTGGAAAATGCGCTCGAACACGCCTCTCTTCATTTATGGCTGCAGGTGTTTTCTTCATAAAGCAGTATATACAAAGTGGCCCAAAAGAGGGGCAACAATCAACTAAATTTTTCGCTTTTTACTTATGTTAATCAGTAAATTCAATGATAACCAATAACTTTAAGCAACTATTTTCTTGTTCCTACCATCGGGGTTTGTTTCTTCAGGTTATAATATCAATTTATCGGGTTACCGTACTTATCGCACATTAATGTCTCTTAGCTCTTTTTTAGCGCTTAAGACAGAGGTATGCAGTTTTTACCATCGATAGAACACGTTACCTCAAGTTTAAAAAATATACAGGGTGTTTCTAAGCAAATGCAAAACAAATTTAGAAGATGAGTTTCCACCAAAACATTTAAAAAAACTTCACATGAACATATGTCCTAAACGTCTTAGTTTTTGAACTACGGGGTGTTATTGTTTTTTAATATTTTTTTATAATAACTTTTATACCCTTTGCACCAGAAGACATTTTTTGGCATACAAAAAAAAATAATTTGTACCAATCTCGTCCATGAGTGTTTTAAGGTAAATATTTTGTAAGAAAAAAAAAGTACGCCACTGCATTTTTTTAAATAAAAATCTTCTTTAAAATCCCCATTTATTTTAGAACCAAATTTGATTTCTTGACTTTTTTTGTTTAATATACGGTTTTCGCGTAAATTAATAAAAAGCATTTTTGGCATGGTCAGTTTTATTTCTTTTAAGAAATTCTACATTTAAAATTATTCTTTGTTATTTATTTTTTAATTAAAAATGAAGCTGTGTTAAAAATATTTTCTTTTTTGTTTTGTCTGTGCGTCGTTAATAATGTTTAACACAAATTATGTTTTTAGAAACATTCGACTTGTCGCAGTATACATATCGATAAAAAAAAATATATATCGATAGTTTTAGCACATATCTATTAGTTATTTAGTGCTCCTTGACTCGAACGAATGTATACACACTTAAAAGAAGAGTGAACCTAGTTATACACACAAATTAAAAACAATTTAAGGTGTTAATACAAAGTAACAGCTAATATTTTAGAAATGGGTATTTAAATTTGAAATGAAACAACACTAGCATGATAAAATCTAGTTTTGCAAGCAATAAAAACTTGTGTGTATAAGAACAAGTAAAACATAAAATAGAAAAATATTATGGTAAAGAAAAAAATCAAAATAACTAAAGTGATTCTACAAATCTTCTACAAAGTTTTTTACATTAGTTTTTTGCGTATAAAATTTAATTATAACTTAGATTGTTGTATGATTAGCAAATTCATCCATAGTAAACAGGGTTAATTCTGGTTAGGGTTTGATATCAGAATACCTGAAAGAAGGGACGGTGGGAGCTTTTTGTTGATTGAAAGTTGAGTTTCTGGTTAGCTCTCCTTCCTAAAAAAAAATCAAGTTTCAGAAGCAAATTCTTTATTTTGTATTATTTCGTAAATTTGATCAAATTGTAGTAATAAATCCTAAATTCTACAAAATTATCTATATTAAAAAAGAAACTAAAGCCCTGTTTTTTTTACTTTACAATTTCATTTTACAAAACTTTTATATGCCCCTTATTATAAAAAACGGAAGATATGTTTGCGACATTTGTGATAAAATTTGATCAAATTTACAAAAGAAATACAAATAAGGGATTTGCTTTTAAAACTTAGATTTTTTTTAATCTTTATTATCCAAGAGTGTCTTTTTAACTTTATATTTAGTGTGTGTCCAATGCCTTAGTTTTTGGATAAAATAATTTAAAATCCATGATTTTGTTCTTCATTTACAAGTTTAAAGTATTTTAGGTGAAAATGGTTCCTACCAATCGATATTAAAAATAAAATATGTATAGTTCATCGTTTTTCTCATAAACTCCTGATATGCTCTCATAAAAATATAGCTATCGGATATTAAAAGTTGACTTGCTTATTCAGTAAGCAGGAGCTTTTAGTTTGTTTCACGTGTTATAAAAATTAATTTGTTAAAAATTTGTAAGTTGATATAAAAGTTAAAATCTTCTTTTTTTTAATACAGCTGCAACTGCATATTTCCATTACTCGCTGCACAAAAGAAACACAAAAGTATGTAATGGCCATAAAAACCAGTGCTTCTCGAAATTTCGTGAAACGGCCGCTTTGACTCTTTAGAAAAACATTTTAAAGTAAAAAATTTCAGCTCGAACAAACCGAAAATTTATTGGAATTCATCGTAACGGTATGCCCTTCCTTTCTTTACTGCGACGGCAGTAGAATCTATAATTTCGGTCGCATTTTTATCTTTTTCAGAGTTTAAAAGCCTAAGTTTGGTTGCTTTGGTTGTTCGGTTTTATGCTTTTTATATTGCGACGTGCCAAATTTAACGGCTCGAATTCTCGGCATAACTTTATTTGGATTTTTATAGCTCTGTATTGCACTGCATTAAAAATTATTTGGAATACAAAATATTTATGGGTTTTTAATGTGGTCGTTATTATTGCTTTTTGCGCGATAAATACATTGTTGCATGCGAAATCACACAATATGTATGTTGCATATTGGAATTATCATTTTTAAAATCTTTACTCTACTACACCCTAAAAGTTGAAAATTACAAGAAAATTTGGGTTGCTTTTCATTTATAGTTTTTCGCCCAAATAAGCTTAGTCGACATGATCTACTAATAAAAATAACCCGTTAAAGAAGACGATTGCCTGCAATAAAATGATTGACAGTAGTCTGGAGGGCACGGTCATATAATATAATATATAATACGAGAAGACATAATACGACCGTGCTCTCCCTACTACCGGTTATCGTTTTATTGCAGGCAATCGACTATTTAAGAAGTTATTTTTATTGGTAGATCATGCCGACGAAGCTTTTGGGAGAAAAATTATACATCAATATGTGTTAAACGTACAGGCTGTCCGAATTTCGTTGCAATTGCAGGGTATCTTGGTTATTAAAGATATGTTCTGTATTGATTCGGCGGATTCATTTAATTGATGGTAGTTATTTGGGTACGCGCCAAAAAATAAATAATTTATTTCCTGGCGTGTACCCAAATAACTACCATCAATTATCTTGATTATTAGATAGAGGATTGCGCTTTTTGCCAACTGCCGCTAGTTTTTGATGAAACAAAAGATGAGACTAAACATTTTTTCATGGCTCTCTCAGTTTTTAACATACAAAGCAAAATTCATTTTTTTTTTATTTTTCATCGTTTTCAATTGTCTTATAACTTACAAGAAAAGTAAAAATTGACATTGGTAGATATTTTTACATATAATCCAGTGGTGAAGTTAGATTTTTTTAATTTCATATTTTTAAAAATATGAAACAAACATATAATTTTTCTTATGGAGCGCCCGGTATATTTCTTATTCATTTAATTATAGAGGATGAAAGTCTCTAAAAATATATAATACCTGATGGTAATTTTTTATATTTAGACCCTTAATTTATGTTTTTAATGTTAAAATTGAATTTCGCATAGTGGGCCAAGGTCTACACTTTATACCCAAATATTTAAGTTAGCCCTAAGTTCATAATATGTTTATATTTTACAGCAAAGTCTAGGTTTTTAATTTTTTTATTTTACATCGGTTATGAAAGTTTGTTTACTTGTTAGTTAATTAAAATCTCAATATTTGGGATCTGCGCCACTGTATTTATATTTAAAACAGTGGTTAAAATTAGTATGTATTTATAATGTTTAGAAAAACATTTGTTTTAAAACAAAATACAAGACAACAATGTATAAAACAGATATCTTTCTAATTTGTCTAAAAACAAATGTTTTTTAAGAATAATGGATACATATAGCTGGGACCATATTTTATTCATTCTGAAAGGGTTGCCGCAAAGTATCTAATGTAAACAAACCCTTTTGTGAACAATAATTTATTGCTTCAATAAATAATACACCCGACGAGTTTATAATTCTTTACGATACGGGTCAGCTTTTATAGCAGGACAGTAATGAAATAAGATGATGTTTTCTTAGTACGTGATTCAGACTTTACTGATTTAGGACAAGTTTTTAAAGATAAATTTAGTAGAGCTAATTAAAAATATTTAGGTTTTAATTTAATATCAAGTTAACAAACTTAAGGAACCGAGGGGTGAATAGAGATGATGGGCGAGATAAAATAGTTAAAACTTTGCTGTAAAATTTAAATAAATTATTAACTTGGGGCTAACTGTATTTTTTGGTTATAAAGTTTTTATCATGGCCCACTTTGCAAAATTTAAATTTTAAAATGTAAAACAATAATTTAGGTTCTAAAAGTAAAATTAACAATTGAATTAAAAAGCTCTCATCCTCCATGCTTTACTAAACAAGGAATATACAGAAAAAGTCATATATATAATTTAATCTCGAAAATATAAAATTTTAAAAAATCTAACTACACCACTGAATTTCTTGTAGAGAAATATCTGCCAACATCACTTTTTTACTTTTGTTGGAAGCTACAAGACAACTGAAATACGAGGGGGGTCCAAAAATTAAAAAAAAACTAATTTCGGCTATATATCTTTGAAAACCGCAAGTCTCCATGTACATAGTGACCTATTCTTGTTTGGGAATCTCATATTTGAAAAAAATTTTGCCGTTTCAATCTTTTTATCCTTGTTTGGTAACCTCGACAAAAATGCACAATTTCTTTTTGTTTGGTACTCTAACTAAACACAACTAACAAGAACAGGATTGCCTTTTTTCGATTCTACGATCTTTATGTAATTGACGTCGTAAAGATAGATCTTATTGCGGAACAACCAAAAATACCATTAATTTTCCCAGTGACCAGCTTATCGCTAGACGACCGCTGTACGCAAACTTTTAGGGTACCAAACAAGCAGAAATAATTATGAATTTTTGCCGAGGTCGGCAAATAATAATAAAAGGATCAAAAGGTAAAATTTACGAGCCCCTTCTATTTAGCGGCCCAAAATGTGAAATTTTCCGTTGTAGAATCGCCCCGTAAAGTTTGTCGGTGGAGTTACTGGACACCCTGTATGTATGTAGGTAATTTGATTGAAATTGGTGAAAACTTTGATGTCGATTGGTGCCCTAATGGTTGGGTTTATCGACTTTAATAATGAGTACCTTTTTTAGGTTCTTAATTTTTGATAAATGACAGCTTGGCGATATCTGTCAAAATAAAAAAGTTATGATGTAAATAAATTTTAAGTTTCAGGTAGTGCCCTCTGGCGGTATTAAAAAAGTACTTTTATCTTCAAATTTTAGAATCTGCAAAGCTTGATTTGTGTGCCAAATGTCAACTAGATTGGTTAAAAAATAAATGCAATATGGCGAAAAAACAAAAATAAAAATTGAAAGTTTAACCCTTGTAACTCGGTAACCAAGGAGATTTCGACATTTTGTCAAAGGACTTACTAACATTATTTTTCATTGCAGAATGACCCCTTAAAATTTCCTAACGCATTTTCCGAACACCCTGTATATGTACTTAAAAAATAAGTCATATTCCTTTCCCAAAAATTTAAAATATTTTGAAAAGTATATAAATTGACGAAAATACAGCCAAGCTATGTATTTTAAATAAAAATTTGTTAGTTAACTAAACTATGAGAATTAGAAAACATGCCCTAGTAATTTTTGTCGTACAATTAAAGTGAAATTGCTCTGTAAACTAAATTTTATGCATATTAAGGAAAATAAAAACAATTTATTCAAAGCCTTTTGGAAATAAAAAAACATCTGTTTTAAAAACTACTTACAACACATAACAAATTGTTGCCCCATATTTTCATAAACAACTAAAAATACTTGACCCAGTCTGCGGCTGCTCTAATCCTTAAAAAGTAATCTAAATTACTTTTTATGTAAAACAATTTTGTAACTAGGCTAATTCAATATTATAATTTAATTTCTAAGACAATATCAACATAGGAAAAAAATAATATAATTTAATTTTAAATATAAAAATGCCTATTTATTTCTTGCATTAACAAATTGATGCCTTATATAAAGATTTAAATTACTTTTGTTTTTTTCTTATGGAGAAAGTTCTAAAATATTTAAGTTATTTATTTATCTAAAAACAATAGGTGGGTTTATAAAATGTGTTTTACTTTAAATTCTGTAAATATATTTAATTAAATTGCTTCTTTTTTTCGAATTTTACTCGGTTTTTAAATAGTTTGTAAATTTGTTAACTTTTTAGTTGAAAATCAAAGGTTATTCCTTTTTTTTTTACGGTGATTACCATATTGGTTTTAAATCGCTAGTCAGGACATGGGCGTAAATTTTAAATAAATTATGTGAAAAAAATGTTAAATGCTTTTATTGTCCTAATAGCTAAAAAATAATTTGGTAGGTCTGAGCTACCTGATCGCACCAATCTTCTCATCAACTTGGTGGTATTGATCAGACAAATAATAATATTGTTGGGACTAGCGCATATATACACTCCTGGACAAAAAAACCGGACACACAAAATTTTCTCAAAGTTTGATGTCTCGTAACTTTTTATTTTTAGTTCGATTTGTATGCATTTTTTACCAGTTTGTAGATCATATCATTAAGAGCTTGCTGAATTTTGCAAAATTGCCTTACATTGTAATTTGATGGAATTATACCGGAGTAAATCAAAATGTTGTTTTTTGATGCAAGTTTAAGACACGCTGTGGTAAAAACTGATGGCCGTCTTTTATTCAAATGTAGAGTAACATGAAGAGGAAATAATTCTCTACATTTTGTTTTTTTATTCATCTCAATATCTTTATTCTGAAAGAAAACACACATTTTAAAAGAAAATAATGCAATTTATGAGTAGAAAAATTAAAAACATTACATTTTAATCAAGCAGCATTGGTGCTCTGTTGCGTAGTAACGGTGCATGCGATTGTTGTTTCTGTTAATTTGTATATCTTGTCAAAACTGACGGTGTAGTGTCATTAAGCATTTTCTTAATATGCGGTCAGAAGATGTTGCACGAGCTGTTGCACTAAATGACGATGGTCGTGATATACGCTATATTGCAAATTTCTTGGGCAGACCCAAGAGCACTATACAAGATGCGATCAGTCGCTTTCGTCAGACCGGTGAGTACACACGACGTTTAGGATCAGGGAGACCACAAGTAACAAATCCACAGGATGATCATTTTGTTACTCTAACTGCTTTACGGGACCGCGGAGTAACATCCACTGTCATTCGTCGTCGACTTGAAAACGTACGTGGCACAAGAGTTTCTGAACGAACCGTCCGCCGTAGATTACATGAAGGGGGATTGATGTCAAGACGACCAGCTGCTTGCCCTGCTTTACTACAAGTGCATCGTGTTCAACGCTTAAATTTTGCACGTGAACATAGAGACTGGACTGCCGAAGAGTGGGGGCGTGTGCTATTCACCGATGAATCACGTTTTTGTTTGCGTTCACCGGATGGACGAGAGCGAGTCTGGAGAACGATTCTCTGAATGTTGTATATCTCCAAGAACACCTTTTGGAGGCGGCAGTATCATGGTGTGGGCTGGAATTTCATTACACGCCCATACAGACCTCGTTTTAATTGAAAACGGTGCTTTAAATGCTAACCGTTATATCGAGGAATGTTTAGCGGACCACGTCATTCCTTTTGCTCCATTTGTTGGTGAAAATTTTTCTTTAATGCACGATAACGCCAGGCCCCATATTGCAAGAATCGTCAATGAATATCTGGATGAAATGGACGTTCAGCGATTAGAGTGGCCTCCACGTAGTCCTGATCTAAACCCGATCGAGCATGTGTGGGACATGTTAGGAAGGCTTATTCGCAACCGACAACCAGAGACAATTCCAAATCTTCGGATGGCTCTTCTTGAAGAGTGGGAAAACATTCCGCAAAGGGCAATGGACAACTGTATTCTGAGCTTACCACGTCGCATGGCAGCAGTTATTAGAGCCCGAGGAGGCAATACACAATATTAGTGTTTGTTTGCTTGTTTAAGTTGATTAATCGGTACTTTGTAATTTTTGCAGATAAATTGCATTATTTTCTTTTAAAATGTGTGTTTTCTTTCAGAATAAAGATATCGAGATGAATAAAAAAACAAAATGTAGAGAATTATTTCCTCTTCATGTTACTCTACATTTGAGTAAAAGACGGCCAACAGTTTTTACCACAGCGTGTCTTAAACTTGCATCAAAAAAACAACATTTTGATTTACTCCGGTATAATTCCATCAAATCACAATGTAAGGCAATTTTGCAAAATTCAGCAAGCTCTTAATGATATGATCTACAAACTGGTAAAAAATGCATACAAATCGAACTAAAAATAAAAAGTTACGAGACATCAAACTTTGAGAAAATTTTGTGTGTCCGGTTTTTTTGTCCAGGAGTGTATATAATTTTTTTTTATATATATATATATATATATATATATATATATATAAAAAAATTTGTTTAAGGTAAAACATTAGTTGTTAGCTTCTAGATTTAGATATTTATTACTGTCATATTTTTAGCGCTTAGTGAAAAACTGTATTTCTATTTCTGATGAAGGTCAAATAGTACCGAAACGTCAATAAATGCAACAAAAATAAGAAAAGAAAAGTATTTTTTAAAAGGACTTAAACCCCAAGAAAAGTAAAAACATAAAATATATAATCCTAAAGTCCAAGAAAAACAAGAAAAAATTTAAATATATATATATATATATATATATATATATATATATATATATATATATATATATATATATATATATATATATATATATATATATATATGTCAAGTGCCCACCGATTTTATTATGGTCTGATCAATACTCCTGATTAATGAGATGATTGGTGCGATCTGGTAGCTAGGACTTACCGAATTATTTTTTAGCTTTTAGTACAATAAAACCGTTAAAAATAAAACATTTTTTATATAATTTATTTTCAAGTTTTTAGTTGAGTTGTAAATTGATTTTTTTCATTTTATTAAATTCATTTAATGCGTTACCATAACTGCCCAGAACTAAACAACGATTTTATATTAAAGTAGTTGTGGAAAATATGTAATTCGCCATTTTGTGGTGGCGGCCATCATGGATGTTAGTTTTTTTATAGTGAGCTTAATTTAATAATTAAGCCCTTTCATTTGATACCCAAATCGAGATTGTAGTGAAGTAATATATAAACCGCCATTTTGTATCGGCGGCCATCTTGGATTTACAATGATAAAGAATATATTATATTATATTGTTATCAAAATTAAGAGTGTTTACCGAATACTAAATCAATTGGTCGTCAGGAAGGCGGTCAAATTCCAATTAATAGATTTGACCCAAATAAATAAATTAATGAATGTTGTACAGGCCAAGTTAAGAAATACCGTATAGAAATAAAATTTTGCAAATCGGTAGTTAAAATGTGTAAAACTAGTAATCAATAATTTTTTTATAAGGTTTTCGTATCGTTATTAATGCGCGAGGAATTTTATTTTCGAAAATAAAAATGATGACGATTTATTATTGTCCGTGGAACATCCTATATATTTTTAAGATTAAAGTACTTCTAGTCATTTCTAAATTTAAAATTTTTACATGCTTTTAGCCCACCTTTACAAAGAAAATATAACCAAATATTAAATATAAATTATTAAAAAGTAAATATAGGTAGGTTAGGTGATTTATTTGATGATATGTACTTTATTGTGTATGTAGATGCCAAACTGCCTATAGCAGGCCCGTTTAGGTCCTGGTCTTGATGTATAGCGAGCTGACCCTCTTCAGCCCTATTGATTCCTATTAACTTACTGGTCGTCTGAAACAAAATAAAAAAAACTTTTCAAAAACCCAAAAATTCAAATTAAAAATAGACGTTTTGCAAGTATACCATCGATATCTGGATAAAATAAAAATACTATTATTAACTTAAAAATCTTTAATTTTTGAGTTTTTCAGTTTAGGATATCCTATATTGAATTGTTCTCTGTTTTTGAGTAAATAGCAATTGAACATGGCCATGTGGCAACACTTTATTTACTCTTATATGAGACTATCCAACTCGTGCCCACTTCATTGGGAATTTTCATGATCGGTTCAGTATTCAGAAAATTACCCCTTACAAACAAACAAAGTAGCAAATTTTTCTCTTAATAATATTAGTATAGATAAAGGTCTCCATTAGACATGCTTCACTTTAATCTAATGTTTAATACAGGTGTGCTTTTAAAAAATTTCAGTTGCATTATAAAAAAGGCATTTTTGCAACATTTTCGGCAAAGCCGGTATTATAGCCTTCACAAAGAGTCTTTAAAATATATAAAAAAATATAAATATTTATTAAAAAAGGTACAATTGTATACAGGGCTCGCAAAAACTTGAAGAACATGATTTTTCTCCAAGAGTAAACTACCTTTATTTTTCAGCAACATATTTTTTAGGAAATTTGTTTATTATTAAGTTTGCAGTCAATAAAAATAATAATACAAAATTCTTTAACTCCATATGGCAGCTGAAAAATTGTGTTAGGTATGAATTTGGGGGAAAGCAGGTGTTTTAAAAGCAAATTGTAATAGTTTTTTGCTATAATATTATACAAATTAATATTTTTTTAACAACAAACTTTTTATTGACCCAGTAAAATAAATAAAGTCACTTAAAATATCAAACAATCAAATAAAAAATAAAGGTAGTTTACTCTTGGAGAAAAAAAAAGATTTTTAAGTTATGAGCACTTTGTATACAAAAACAGCATTTTCTTTTCGTAAATACATTTTTATTCAGTAGCAATATATTTTATTAAGAATAACTTTTTCTCGAAAAATGAAATATTTTATTCATTTGCCCTCTTGTAAACCCCATCTGTGGACATTCTGTATATAATATTTTCTATTATTCTTAATGACTTAGAGAATTTAAATCTTATAAACTGGGTCTTTTCTACAAAATAATAAAATTTACATTACTTTCGGTTAAACCGGAAGTGATAGACAAATGTTATTTTATTAGTGTTGTAATAATGCCGGCAGGAATCCTGAATTTCTGAATTTACAAAAAAAAACACGTTACCCCCAAGGTGTGAAAACCAAACTTTTATGTATCTATATTTGTTATTAGATTCATACTTAAGATTTGACACACCTTTTTGCAGGGAAAATTTGTTTTGCCCGGGGGCGGATATCTCCCCGGGCCACGTTATGAATTTAACGCTATCTCTATCTATTATGTCCAGTATTGTTATCCGATGACACACTATACCATACCAATATTTAGTAGCGATATGTTTACATCCAAGAAAAGAATAGGCTTGATAGTAATTTTTTTCTACCCGGTATAAACCAAATTAAAATAATCATATTATTCGAGAATTATGGCACAAACAGACAGACCAAACAAAAAATAAAATGGGCACCGATGTGTTTTTGTTATTTAGAAAACTCAAAACATAAAGAATTGTATAAAATACTTGATTAAAAAAAAAAAAACAAAAAGAAACAATTGGGAATTTTAAAACAATTTTCTAAAATTTATTGGGTCCAAGTGCTACCTTAAAAGGGTAAACATTACAGGGTGATCAAACTTAAGTCGGCACTATTGCTAACTTCGTTATTATTGAAGATACGATGGCGGTTACATCAGTGACGTTGTGGTATTTTCTCCGTTGATTAATGTGCTGCCAAGAGAAAAACAAGTGAACATTAAGTTTTTAATTTATTAAAAAATATGTCCTTTTTTAAATTAAACACCCTGCTTATTATATCACATATTATTTAAAAGATCTATCAAAGAGCTTAAAAATAGTTAGCATATGATATATCCAATATTTAATAGTTTCGGAAATATGGCCATCCTTAGGAATTTATTAGTTAACTTGCATTTTTAAATAAAACATCCGGTATAGTTTATCACCATTAGCTTTATGAATATACCACATTTGATATTTTTATCTCTTATGGTTTTGGAAATATGGCCATCTAAAATAGTAGATATAATGTGAATTTTACCTAAGATACTAAACTTAGTCTGGAAATTCCACACCACTGTTTTTTGACCAATCAAATGTGTAGTTTTGGTTTGCATTACCAGGACAACACAAGTATTTATCGGAATTTTTTTCTCATGTCTGGGGTACCCAGGAGCGAAGTATAGTGGAAATTTTTTGAGGTAATCATTGAATTTGTTTTAACGTCATGTCTGTCATTCACATACATATTCAAAGAAAATGTTATTTTGTACCAGTTGTAGTATTTCAGACATAACATAATATAAAATAATGTAAGGTTTTAAGACCCTAAATTTATACAACTACAGTTAGTAAAATAATATCATATTACTGAAGTACTAGACATAAGTGAAGAGCAAACGAAAGCACGGTATGGGTCTAAAAAATAAAAATAAACTATTTTTTACCAACTGTAGTAATATAAGGTGTATATAATATAAAAGAATTAACAATGATAAGCTCTAAAATTACATATATTTGCAATTACAATTGGTAAAATGGAAAATAATTATTTAATAGTAAAATTTTAAAGCTCGTGTCAAAGTTAAAAATATTAATTTAAAAGAATATTATTTAACACAAACTTGGTGTGAATTTTTCTTACCAGATACCACATGTGCTTAAATAATTCTGGAAAATTTTTTCTCGGCCACGAATATTTTTAAAAAATTAATTATCATTTAATTTAATAATTTTCAAAATATTCGTGGCCTTAAAAATTTCGGAAATAAATTTAGCACTAGTGGTATTACAAGTGAAAATTATGTTAAATTTCCATTTTATTTACAGCTGCTCTAAGCTATATAAACTAAGTTTAGTATCTTAGGTAAAATTCACATTATATCTACTATTTTTTAGATTTGGATGGCCATATTTCCAAAACTGTAACAGGTAGACATATCAAATGTGGTATATTCTTAAATGTTTTAAAATATTTACCTTATGGTGATATACTATTCAGGGTGTTTTAATAAAAAATGCCAGTTGACTAATAAATTTCGGAGAATTGCCATATTTCAGAAACTATTAAAAATTGGATATATCACACGTTGACTTTTTTAAAGCTCTTTTATGGATCTTTCGAATGGTAATATATTATGCATTATTTATTAAAGTACACTTTTGCAATGAATTAAAAACCCGTTGTTTAATTGTTTTTCTGTTGGCAGCACGTTAATCAGCGGAAAAAGTACATCTTTACGAATTTAACCGACATCGTATCTTCAATAAAAAAGAAGTTAGCAATAATGCCGACTTAAGTTTGATCACCCTGTATAGATAAAAGATAGTAAAAATATATACACCTAATAGCAGCACTCCCAATAGCAGCTTTTAAACTCTTTTATCATATTTATTTACGTTCTATTCTTTCCAATTAGCACCAAAATTACCAACAAAAAAATTAAGTGACTCTTTAAGATTTTTAACAACCCAATCAAGCCGAGTCAAGCGATCTCGCTTAATAATTGGTAAATGAAATTTATTAGTTAGGAGTGGATGACTTGCGATTCTTCATTGACTCATACAATCTCTCACATACTGATTTAAAAGAGAAAAATGTAAACGTAGCAGAGTGTTTAAATGCTACTTAAATATTAATTAGATGAATTTATTGGTTGTTGCTACCAAATTTAGCTTCTAATAAAGTTACCAGAAAAAAGTTGTAAATATGTTCAGTAGACTGGACCAAAAAAATCGACTTTGGGTTTTTTTAATGCAGGGTGCCCAAACTCTATTTATGCACGAAATATCTTCGCCCCTGTACAAGATACAAAAATAAACTTAGAGTATTTTTTTCATTTGGATACATTTTTTTGTGACAGTACTAGTTACTATACAAGGTGTCTCAAAAATATAACTTATCGTCAAGTGGGTTTATTTAAATGGAACACTCGGTATATTTTAACAAATTTTGATTCTGTATTAAATTCTATATTAAAAATGTATTTTACACTATACGTCAATTATTGCTGATTTTTAAGATATTAGCAGTATGCTTATATACCACTGATCTCGATGGATTGCCAATGTTATAACCTGCGCGAAACAAAAGTTACATTTCATGGGCGAAAAAACCGGTTTGTGCGCAAGCCAGTTGAGGGTAAACGCACCTGGCGCCAAATTAAAGTATACGCATTATCGGAAAGCATTTGTCGACGGCGTCCTGGTTTTCTGTTTGAAGTACGGTAGTTAATGAGCATCACGGTCCGACCGCGGACGAAGGGTACGGGGTGCCGGTGTTTGTATTTTGCCACGGCTTTTAAGTGCGCATGTTTGTCCACCCATTTATTTGTTTACTGCGCGAGGTCGTAAAAATCCGAAAAATGCTTCTTGCCACTGCGGATCTAATGTAGGTTATCTATGTTATATACTCATTAACGATTAAAAGGGACTGACTTACTTATTGGTGGTTTTTACAATAGAAGGTAAGAAATTACATGGTATTAGTTTATTTATCACTTTGACAGTAAAAAGATAATGTAAAAATAATTTATATTTAAAATATTTTTTCTTTATTTACTTTTAATTTTTAATCATGATAACAGTATACTGTTGATTTCTCAAAAACCAGCAATAATTGACGTATAGTGTGTTATGCATTTTTGATGTAGAATTTAATACAAAGTCAAAATTTGTTAAAGTATATAGAGTTTCATTAAAAAACCTTCTTGACAATAAAAAGTCCGATTTTAAGACACTTTGTATATTAACTGGTACGGTCAGTAAAAGGAGTGTCTCCAAATAAACATTTTTTATTTTTAAGTTTATTTTTGTATCTTGTACACGGGCGAAGTAATATCGTGTATAAATAGAGTTGGGACACCCTGTATATCGAGAATATTGTTCAAGATGACAAAAAATATTGTAAAGGTTTTAGCCCTTAATATTAATATAAAAAGGTTTATTATCGCGACTAGTTTTTTGACAATAACCTATTTTTTTAGGTAAATCTCGCAAATTCTTCAGGTGAAAACTATTACTACATATTTTTTAATAAAAATTATTTTTCTACAAAAAACTTTATTCGTAAATTGTCGTCAAATTATCCGTTTCCATGTAATCTGGCGTTGAACTTTGAAACTAAGTTCCAGTTTTTTTATTTTTTCAGTTTGAATTTTTGTTGCTGCTACAAATATTAATATTTAAAATCCAAAACATATTTTTCAAGGAAGTTTGATGCGCTACAAAAAGGTCTTTCAACATTTTCAACAAAATGTTAAGAGCCCTTTTTGTAGTGCATCATGTTCCTTAAAAATATGTATTAAATTTATTTAAATTTTGATGAAACAGGGAAAATATGAGGTAACCATCTAACAACTAGGTATCCACGGTACTCTCGGACTTAGGCATAAGCCTTCATGAGCTGTCATAAAGATAAAAAAAGGCATAGTTTAGGCGATGGTTATTTAAAGGTTTTGGGGTCAGATCTGTTTTCCGTTTTTGAAGAAACACGATGTTGTTTTTATTATTAAAACAAAATTTAAAAGCGCGTACTTTTATAAATTCCAGCAGCAAGCTGACATCTTATTGACGTCTCTTTTTAGTAATTTTTGGTCACATTTGGTCAGCAAAGACGTCATAAGATGACGACAAAATGACGCTAAATTGACCTTCCTAAGTCACAGACAAAAGACGACCCCTTAATGACGTCATAATGACGTCTTTAAGATGACGAAAAATAAACGCATATACTTTTTTAAAGCTAAAATGATACGATATTTTATTTGAAAATTGAAATAGGAAAAACATCCTTACTGCTTGCACTTTCCTTGCACTGCAAGGTCGCATCTCTCGGGACTCTGTTTAACCTGGAGATGCAGATTTTCACACTAGCCGAAGATGTTTCTTTCAAAGCTATTTGAGATCACCAACCGCAGACCGGTCGGTAGAGTTTCTTCCTATTTCAATTTTGTAAAATTATTATTCCTATTTTTCTGTCATATCATATTTCGGTTGGATTTTGACACGAATCATATAATGTCACAAAATTGTTCTGGCGGGTTTTCTAAACATGACGTCATTTGATTTTTATGAGCTAGTATGACGAAAAAATGACGTCGAAAAGATGTCACGTCAACGACGTCCAAAACACTTCAATAAAATGACATTAAAATGACGTCATTGTTTTGGTCTAAATGACGTCCTATGACCAAAAATGACTTTAAAATGACGTCATAATGACGTCAACTTGCTGCTTGGGTTCAGCAATTAACTTCTTAAGAACATATCTTCTAAATTTCCTGACTTTTTAACGAGGGGTAAACCACTGAGGAATTGTGGTGTACAAGGGGATAAAATTGGATGGAATTATGTGAAAATATTGGCATTGCGTGGAATTCAGGAAAGTAAAGTGGAATTGTGATGAAATTGTCTGTTTATGTAATTGTATATTATCTTAATTTAACCTCGTTTTTTAGTTTCTTTATAGTAAAAGCCCTTTTTGCTCTTTATTATTATTTTTTTAATGACAGAAAATTTAAAAAAAAGGCCAAAAAAGGTTTTCATCCGCCACTTCATATCATCAATTTCTAAAATTACAGCGGATGGACTTGTGTGGAATTGTTATGGAACTGTGTGGAATTGTGATGAAATTTTGTGGAATTGTAATGGAATTATATGAAAAAGTGGAATTTTGGTGTACACATCTTTTTCAGTGGTTTACCCCTTAATTTGGAACTACAAGGTGATAAAATTGTAAAAACAAAGCTCTTTTTTAATAAATTTTACACCGCTGCAGATATTTTTTCTAAAAATTGGTACGTAGTTTATATGCATCCAGGAGTACTCTTAAATACTCATTTTTTTTTAATATTTACCAATAATGTTTACTCGGGCTTGGAACTACATATTTTTGACAAAAAAAAATCGGGAAGCCAATGCCTTTTTTGTAATAGAAGTATTCCATTTCCTCTAAGCACATCTAATAAGTACTTTAGCATCCTTTTCCAAAATATAAAATGTTTAGGGCATATGTTTATAAAAATGTGCAAATTATAATTCTTATAACGCAATTAAAAAAATACAGTGTATCTACGTCAGTTGGCGTCATATGGAAAACTTTTTATTATTGATTTTATGAAAAAAAGTAATTCCTTATAAAAACCATCAGATATCAAATTGTATTAGTCGTCTATGAGGTTTCGACAAAAAATGTAATTTTTGCTTAGGAGTAAAGTACCTGTATTTTGGCTAATATCAAAAAGTGTTTAAAAAAGAGGTTTAGAATTAAAAAAAAAACTTTTAAATATGCAATTTGGTATTAAAAAAAAGGATTTTTTTCTGTACTACATTTCACGATTGGGTGTTTTTTTTGGTTGGTATGGTACAGGCTAAACGGTAAGAGATGCAAAAAAATAAGATACGTGCCTCGTCCTTTTTTAGTGTTTAGTTTAATGGAGCAATTAGATCCACGCTCACTTGATTGGTTTAGAAGATACAGGGTGATTCTCTAAATTCGTCTGTTTTTATTATGTCTTATTACTCGGACATTAATGGATAGAAAAAACTTCAAATGCAAAAGTTTTTTTAACTTTTTACGTAGAATCCAGTGTCGTCAATGTATACCTTTCTTTGTGTAGAAAGCATAGGGAAGTCTACTGGTTTTATTTAGATGGTACATATAGAGTAGCAAAAAAATTTGAGACAATTTGGAAAAATTTAAATAGTGTCCATTCTAATTTACACATAAAATTACCATCAGATCCTAAAAGCTGATATCTTTGGATATAGGTATTTTTTGTTAAATCTTAATATTTTGACATATGGAATATGCTGTTTTTTGTTGTGTACCATTAATTTGCCACACCCTGTATATGTTAATTATTTATTTTTTACACTACATAAAGTGTTAAAAAAGTACCTTTTACAGTTTTTCCCTTTGTTACAGTAAAGACGACATCAATTAAATTGAATTTGAAAGCCTGGTTACAGTTCATTAATCATAATTTTAACCAATAAGCTCTAATACAAAAATACTTAAAATTATTAGCCATATCTCTTTTAATAATTAAGAGAATTAAAAAAATGTTAGTTAACATAATTTTTAACGATTATTTTTGATCACCCTGTAGTTATTAATTGTGAAAATATTAATACAGTCTGCTAAAGTAGTTCTTTCTCTACAAGAAATCCAACTCCAACTCATATTAAAGGCTTTTGTTTAGAAGAAATTGATGGTTATGTAATGGCTTGCAAACGTCATTTTTGACATAAAATTTAAAATAAGTCAAAAACGGTTGGACTTAGGTATAGAACATAATACATAAATTATGTTTAGAATTTTGGGCAAAATCTAAAAATATTTAATATATAGGGTGTTCCATTTAAAATAAGGAAGTTGACATTAACTTCCGGTATAACCGGAAGTGGTAGAGCTGTTAAAATATTTTAGTTGTATGTCCCCCACTGACTTTATATTATTGCCAAATTTTCAAAATGTTTCAAAGCTTACTTTTTGAGAAATCGATTGCGGCAGTTCCCGGTGGGACAACATGTATTTTTTATTATGAACTAGTCATTATTAACTTATGTTGTCTTTTTCTTAAGTCACAGGATTTGCAAAAAAAAAGCTTAAATTTTACTTATTTTCTTTATTCAACATGTTTTTGGCATAAATCTACATACTAAAAATCAAGGATTTAATAATCCCTATCACAAAATTGACTAGTGGAACGAGCCAAATGTCAAATATCGTGTACAAAATATCGAGTTTTAAGTAAAAATCTTAAAAACACATAAATACAACACATGGTACAAAAATTATACACACTCAATATTGGTTTACAAAAAAACAATTTAAAAATTAAAAAAAAAATGGGACACACTTTAGTATACACGTTCAGCTAATTCAAAATGTACGTTCCATGGGCAATTAAACCAACAACAAAGCGTGACCTAGATATCATCTTGTTTACATGCCGACATTCTTTATCTGATCTCTACCTGATAGTATTCTACACTCCTGTGAGCCCTTTGATTAAGCTGAACGTGTGTGTGTTTTTTTATGATATATTCCAAGTTTTTTTAAATCATCTTAATTACTTTTTATAAACCTGTATATAACACATTTACATAAGTACTTAAAAAGTAAGTACGTTTTTGGTAAATACATATATTAGTAATAAAATTTTCCTAATTACAAAAACTTTATACAAGGAAAATACAAATTCTATTATAAAATTTAAATGTGAGTTTATAAAAATACAAATACTTTTATACTACATTCTTATAAAACAAACTGCGCATTTACAATGACCATTAACAAGAATCGATTGACGAATTACCAAGTTGAAAATATATATAAAAAAAATATATTTTATCCAACACGTACATATAATATCTACATAATTGATCAGATTTTGAGGATATAAAGTGTACTATAAGTCACTAGTGAGCTAAAGTACCCTTTACCCGTAGCCTAGTGGACAGAGCTTTGATCTTCGAAGCCAGAGGTCGGCGGTTCGATTCCCAGCGGGGGAGACATATTTAGGTAGTAGTTATTTAAAAATAACGACCGTGGTGGCACTACCGCGTTGTCTAAAGGTGCTGTGAAATGCAACTGCATGTTTCAGTGCTTGGACAACGTTGACGGAACAGGGGGAACGATGGGTTAAACATCTAATAACCCGACACCCACGGTACTCTGGTATTTAGGCATAGACCTTCGTGGGATGTCAAAAAGATAAAAAAAAATAAAAAAAAATAGTGAATTATAGACTTTAACAAACCCGTAGTTACCAACAAAATGCATTACAACCAAACAAGCTTGCTTTCCAAAAATACAAAACTTTGTTGCTGGTCTTGACAATGACAAGTAACAAATAATGGATGACGTTTTCAAATTATTTTCGATACTAAAAACGATTTATACGAAAGTGTTGGATAAAATTTTGTATTAGACACGTGAGTTATTACATATAAGTCACTTAAGAAAATTACCTTAAACTTTTCTTGCGTGACTTATATGTAATATAAGTCACTTATCTAATAAATAACTATTTAAAGAGCCCTTTTAAAAAAGTATTAAATAAATAGCTATTTATGTATCAAGGGCGTTACTAGGACTATAATGCCCTGTAGGTCGAAATAGCCAGAGGGCCTCTGGCCCGAGGGCTAGATTTTGACCTGATGGGCATTATAGTCCAGTAAAGCCCGTGGTGCATACAATGCTTTATGTTTTACCCAAAAAGAGTTTTTCAATGACTAATTACATTATTTATTCGCAATATAAAAAATAAGTTGCACCTGTACCTGTATACGTAAGTAGATAATGACTGGTGTTAAGTTTGACTTTGATGTTTCTATCAGTTAGTCAGTTGGCATTTTTTATTTAACGATTTGCTTAAAATGGAAGAAATTCCACAAAATATAAGAGAAAAGGCCATAAGAGCGACCGAAAATCTTTTGCCAGTTAAATCAAGGCAACAGTATGATCGGGAGTATGGCATATTTGGTATTTGGAAAGATGCGAACGCAATTCTTCAAATATCCGAAACCGTTTTAATGGCATATTTTCAGGAACTGGTAAGTTATTAATTTTATTTTAATACATATGTTTAACAAACTTTATTTTTAGTCGGAAAAATACAGTCCGAACTCTCTCTGGACCAAGTATTCCACCCTAAAGTCTACGTTGATGGTCTATGAAATTATAGACATTTCGCAATACCATCGTCTCATATCTTTTTAAAAGTTAAGTCGAAAGGATACGTCCCGAAGAAGTCTAAAGTTTTGGAAGGAGAACAAATATTAAAATTTATTAAGAAGGTTCCTGATGATATCTACTTGGTACACAAAGTAATATTGGTAATGGGTGTTTTTGGAGGTTTAAAACGAGATGAGTTGGTCAAAATGACTATTGATGACATTGAAGATAGAGGAACAGTCTTGGTTATAAAGGTACCAGAAACTAAAACTTCAACTTCAAAAAGTTCTACTATCATTGAAGAAGATTTAGGCGCTTTAAATTTAATAAAAAAGTACACAACATTAAGACCAGCTGGAATAAAGGGCGAAGATTCTTTCTTACCTATAGAAAGGGTCGATGTACAGTACAACCCATTGGAAAAAATACCATAAGAAGCGTTCCAACATTGATCGCAAATTTTTTAAAATCAACTTTACTTGTTGAGGCAGGTGCTTCGTTTTAAACGATAAAACAACATGGGAAATGGAAAAGCTTTTCAGTAGCTGAAGGATATATAGAAGAAAGTATTTCATCCGAAAACAAAGTAGCCAAAATGATTGCCAATTCAGTTAATTCCGAGGTTAATTCCGTATCGACTATTGAAAATTCTTTTTGTATAAACTTGATCTTTATTGTGAGAGAAATAAAATTGGATAAGCAATAAAATTTCCATATTAGCGCATTAGGGCATTATAAGCGGGAATTATCATAATGTCCGCTTATAATGCCCTAGGTGTGATAGCAGGTATTATTGCTACCATAACATATTCCGTTTTTAAGGTATTACAGATCAATAATAGATGGGTAAAACATAAAATATATTATAGTTATTTGTTTCTTTCCCTTTAAAACTGGCAAAAATAAGAACAAAAAAATATGTGTAAAAAAATTACTTTTTGACACTTCAATAGTTATCCAACCTTAATAGGTTTTTTGTTTTACTATAAGCGAATTTAAAAAAATACTTGTTTTCAAGGGCGTCGGAAGAGAGGTGTCCCTGTTATTTCGACACAATAGCCCATTTTAAACTTTATATTTTCGATGAGTGTCAAAAGCATATGATACTTTAAATCACGAAATACTTATAAAGAAACTTGAGCTGTATGGCATTCGGGGAACAGCACTAAGGTGTATAGTCTCTTATTTGTCCGGGAGGTATCAACAAATTGTTATAGGAAAGGGAATAACCGGGCTTGGTCAAAAAAATCAGAACTGACAATTGGTATACCACTGGGAAGTGTTATCGGCCCACTCTTATTTGTTATCTATACGAATAACATTTCTGAAATACTGAATAAACAGGGGGTAGTACTATTACAAGCTATGCAGATGACACTAATCTCTTGGTAATCTACTGGATCCAATAAAGTTAATCTAGGTAAAACTTTACAAGCGCTTGATTTCATTAAACAAATACACCAAAATGTTTCTCTGATTCTAATCTGATTTGAACCCAGTCGATTAAGGAGTATTTAATATATTTATAAAATATCGATTTTTTTTAAACTTTAACGCCCTGTATTTCAGGGAATTCCGAACATATATTTATAAAAACTTTTCTTCATAAAATCACCCTTTAAAGTTTTGTGCCGTAGCTAGGATATACGGTGTATATTAATTTGGTATCACGACTTCTTTAAGCCACCCTCTACATCCAATATACAAATATTTTTATGGAAATGTATTTTCTTATCAAGCAGGACTTTTTTAAAGAGGCATTTTTTCGTAAAGTTAATAAATAAAAAGTTTTTCATTTGGTAAAAACTTTCGAAGGCACGCTGTATATGTAACTAATTTTCATTTACTTTTTTAGATTACCCAACTTTTTGCTGGCTAATTACACTACTACCGAATCCTGAAAACCTTTGTTGGAAACTTTTTATTGAAAAACTCTGTATTGTTTGGTTCATAAATAAAAAATAATATGATTTCTTGAAGTTCAAGAAAAGGGTATATCGGCGTACCTAATGTAGCTCTGTACAATACTTTATTCATAACTTAATCCCTTATCTAACCACCTTGACAATTTTTTAGTACAGGTGAGCTCTAGCTACGTCCTTGCTTAAAAGTAAATTTTATTATTTACTACATCGCCCACTGCGAGACTTAAATATGTTTTTGTCTAATCGCTACCTGCTAGTGTTCACCGCACTGAAACTCAGTGGAAGGAATCAAGCTTGCACGACGTGTATACTTAGCTTAAAAGCTCTCTCTTATAAGCTCAAGGTCTCCTTAATTTTAACTATTTTAACTTATAATGACAGAATTTTGAAAATTTAGAAACATGCTAAATTTAACCCAAAGATGCTCAATATGTTGCAAAAAAACCGGCCTATTATGTTTGAAAAACACTAAAAATACGTGTAGCACAAAACTGGAATTTCTGGCCGTGCCGATATCACTATTGAATTCCACTGGTTCAAAACACCTTAGATAACAAATTTGGTAAATATAGAATTAAAAATAATTGTATGGAAATTAAAAAGTTGCGGGACTTTTTACTAACCCAGTATTTAAATAAATATTTTGAGCCGAAAACGTTACTCTTAAGTGTCAAAATTTTAAAAAGAGTTGAAGATATACTTATATTACCTTTTTAAAAAACACTTAAAATTTGGTCAGAATTTGAAAATGTAGTAATAAATTGGGAATTCCATTTAAAAGCGCATCATTTGTAAGTATTTTATTATTTTTTAAATAAGAAATTCTCCGAGCTACAATAAATTGATTGGATATCTTATTTTTTTAATAAGAAAAAGTCAAAAAATTTGCCATTTTTTATTGTTATTAGAATGCCCTGTACAACATAATTATTTATTTATTTTTGTTCTATTTTTTTCTCTTTTAAAAGTGGACGAAAAGGCGTTAAAGGCGGTACAAATTACCGGGGCTCGGAGTGATGGCCCCGCCCGCGCGGAAGCGCGGAATAGAAAACAGTAGAAGTAATGTAAAAAATAGATTCTGTAATAGGCTTCTTGTAGTAGTTTATGCATTTTTTTGCCCTTTAAACTTTTTAAGGGTCATTTTTGAAAAGAAGAATCTCTTCTTTTTTTTAAGGGGGCCCGTAACTTTGACTTGAACCGGGGCCGGCACGGCGTATTTGTTACTAAAGAGATGTAAAATAAAATTCCAGTTAAAAATGTTATTTCGGATACCTACAAAAGAATGTATAAAAAAACTAACGTTATGCACCAAAAGTAACAAAAATTAACGTTCAGTAAAGCTAATAAAGTTTCATTACTTGCTCTCCTGTTATTTCATAAAACCAACATGAAACGTACGAAGCGCCGCAACTTTAAAAACAAATAAGAAGCGGCATAAAGGCAAAGTGTGCTTTTTCGTTTTAGTTGTTACGCTGAGTGGCTTGCATGTACATACTTTACAGAAGCAAGAGAGAAAAAGCCGCCATTATATCTGTTGGATCTTTTCCAAAGTTTATTTAATATTTTCTACTTTTACTATGAATGGCAATACAGACATATAGTGGAAGTTGTTCCAGGTTTAATGTGGCTTATCAAAATTATTGTATTTGAAATATATAAGCTACTGCAACCGACACCATATATTTTTAAAATAAATTATATATACAGGGTGTTATAAATTCGAGGAACAACATTACGAATTCGGAAACGGTAAGAGATACAGGGTTGGTTAAATTAAGGCAAAGTTCTGCATTTTTATGCTTAACAATATTTCGTTTTAAAAATTTAAAAATTTGCAGTCATTCCGGAATTATTGGGCAAAAACCAAAATTTTTGCGAAACAGGTGTTATTTGTTTATCGGGTTATTTAAAGAGATATTTTAAAGCTAACGACACATTAACATTGGTACTTTTTCTGTTCTATAAAATGATGTTACTAAATTTAAGATCCGACGTTTGGTCTTTGAGCCACCATTATTAACTTGTTTTTTTAATGGGCGGAATATTTGGTTCTACGCTTATTAAACTTGTATTTTAATTCTAAATACAACGATATAACACTCTTTACATTTATGCGACGTTTCGAACCATCATCTTTCACCATTTTGCCATTATAAATAACGATTTTCCCCAAAACTTCTAAGAAAATTTCCGTTTGCAGGTAAGTATGCATCCATTTTTTTATGTCAGGTTACGATAGAGTTGATAGAGGCGTTTGTATAAATTAAATGCTTTGTTTAAAATTATGAATAAATTATTAAAAGAAATAGTAATGATTATTAATAGAAATATTTACGCATTATTATTCATAATGGCAAAATGGTGCAAGATAATGGTTTTTCGATTCGAAACGTCGCATAAATTTAAAGTGTGATACATCGTTGTATTTAGAATTAAAATACGAGTGTTTTAGGTAAAACAAACAAAGTTAATAATGGTGGCTCAAAGACGAAACGTCGGATCTTTAATTTAGTGAAATTATTTTAAAGAACAGAAAAAGTACCACTATTAATGTGTCGTTAGTTTTAGAATATCTTTTTAAATAAACCGAGAGAAAATAAAAGCTGTTTCGCAAAATTTCGGTTTTTGCCGAATAATTCTGGAACGACTGCAAGTTTTTAAATTTTTAAAACAAAATATTGTTAAGCATAAAAATGCGAAACTTTGCCTTAATTTAACCAACCCTGTATCTTTTACCGTTTCCGAGATCCTAATGGTGCTTCTTGAATTTGCAACAGCCTGTATATTTAAGTGTTTGGTCCTTACCTTATATTTTTTACATTAATTTTAACCTAACTTTTATTTGCATAAAATAATTTTATGTGTGCTTTGTGTAACAGCTTTCATTCAATTAACTTTTTTATAAGTTTTAGTAAGTAAAAAAATATTTACACGTTCCCTGTATTGAATTGTAATAATCGGGTATTTTGTTTGTTTATCCTTACCATCTGGACAATTCCGCTGTAGACGATTTTTAATATTAATTTTTAAATCACGTTTATAGTTTTTTAATTATTAGTGCAAAGCAGAGGTTAAAAATATTATTAACTTTATATTTATTTGATTTAACCCTATATTTGTTTTTTGACGCGTTTGAAAATATTGACGTATTTGAAAAAAAAACAAAGTTACTAAAAGTAACAGAAAAGTATACTACCTATTATTTATAAATATGGGTTAATCTCTCCTTTTGTTCCTATACAGGGTGTTTTACAACTTATTCAACAAACTTTTAGGGCTAATTCTACCCTAAAAATATATAAAAATCTTCATATAAACAATGTCCTAAACGTCTTAGTTTTCGAACTACAGGGTGAAAAAAATATTTTTTTAAATTTTTACCACCCTGTAGTTTGAAAACTAAGACGTTTAGGACAATTTTTATAAAGTTTTTTCATGTTTTTTTAAGTAGAATTTAAAAATAAAAAAGTGTTTTTTTACCGAAGATGAATGACCATGCCGAGGTTTTTATTTATTTAAGCCTAAACCGTGCATCAAATAAAAAAAAGTCAGGAGGTCAAATTTGTTCTAAATCTAATCAGAAAAGAAAAAAATATTTTTATTTTAGACAAATGCAGTAGCGTATCATTTCTTTATTAAAAAATATTAACCACAAACCCCTCATGGACGACACTGGTAATAATTAATTTCATTTATGTATGCCAAAAAATGTGTTTTGGTGCATAGAAGGCGTTCCCCAAATTTTTAAAAATATCTTAATGGTATAAAAGTTATTACGAAAAACAATAATTTTTAAAAAATTTAACACCCTGTAGTTAAAAAACTAAGACGTTTGGGACCTTGTTTATATAAAGTTTCTTTTTCATACTTTTAACGTAGAATTAGCCCTAAAAGTCTGTCGGATAAGTTGTGAAACACCCTTTATAAATTAAATTTATAGAATAAATTAAGCTAGTTAAACCCTCGACAATTTCATGTTGCACGTGCGTATAATATAAAAATGCATAATTTATTGTTTATTGTTTAGTGCAGGCGCTGAAGAAAGTTAAGTACCTATGCAAAATGTTAGGACCGCAACTATGTTTAAATTCTTCTACCTGAGAACTCGAACAAAAAAAAATATGTTGCCAAAAGCTGTGTTGGTCCCTTTCCCTTGCTCCCACCCTTCTCACCGCTCTACGCGCCGATGCATCTTAGCACTCGTAATAGCACAGCCTTCTTAAATTCTAAGCCGTGAAGGAGAAATCTGGCAACACAGCTCAGTAGGAATGTCAAATAATGTTTAGAAGTAAACAGAAACAAGTTTAAACGATTGCTTAAAAGGTTTTTCTGTTTTTAAAAGTTAAATCGTAGCGTGTATTTATTATATAAAGAAAAAAATAAGTAATTAATTGTTATATTTATAAAAAATGGGGCCAGGGGCCCTATTCCACTGTTCATAAGCGCCTTTTTGTTTGCGTCTTATTAGTTTTTCTTTATTTTCTCTAGGCTCTTATGAAAACAAAAAGGTCTTCGTTCGTTCGTGCATAGCCACCTTCACAAATTGGCGGACAACACTGCATTAAAATATGACACATTTGTCAAAGTCAAGTATACTTTTTATCTCATTCAAATACATAAATATTAAAACTTGCTACTCAATTAAGATTTTAACTCTAAACTTAAAACTAAAATAAACTGATCCACTAATAGTGTAAATCTAACGGTAGAAACTAGGTAAAGTTTGCAAAAGAGACAACCCACAATACACCAAAGAATTGCCAAAGTAAAAAGTGAACCTGTGATTCGACCTTACTTTACAGTTTAAAAAAGTATATAATATTATTTCTATTTTATTATCAATATTAAAATGATAATATGTTGCTTTGTAAACAACATGTTGAACATGATGTGGAATATTACCTAGTAACTGTGGCTTTATCAAGAAGTAAGGTACCAAAAAAGGTACATATGTTCAAATAACCCTATAGGTATTTATATTGTTTTGGTTCCAAATTTTTGTTATTTTTAGCTTTTATCAGAGACTGGTAGAAACATCCAGCCATATAAACAGCATAATTTGTTACTACAACTAACTAACTACAAATGACATGGCAGGTAACCCTAGAAAGACATGAAATCATTGATCAAACCTCAAGACTATGTTCAGATAACAAAGTAAGTCCTGTAAAAGTACCTTATAACATTTGGGTAAAACAATAATTTGTTGCTACACTGATTAATAACTTGCTATTTTTGCTAATTTTAACATGAGTGCTTTTTTAAATGGGAGAATAAAAGCAACTGTGAATAAAATATGTAACATAACCTAAACCAATGATCTTTTCACAGGAGCAATATTTTCTTTTACTTAATGGCTTTTACCCTTTCTTTTATAATTTATATACTCCACAATGTCCTAAGTTAACCCTTAAGGGTTGAAAAAATGCAACCTGTTTTTTATAGAAAACCTACATTTGCTTATTTAAACCTGAAATTTGTATGTTTTTATTTTAGGTGACCAGATTGTAAAATTATCTGTATTATATGAAACTCACTATAAAGTGTCTGGATTTAATTGCTTTTTCAAGCTGGAGAAGTGAATTAAGAATATATTTTATATAAACTGGGATTATTTTCAAGAGCTTACCTTTCACTAACCTACTTGTTTAAAATGCAAAAATATTCTGGCACAAAAACTTTTGGTATTTATAAAAACAAAGTTTATTTACCTACTATAATATACTTGTTTATTGTAAGCTTAATTAATAAAATAAAGAAATCAAAATATTATTGATTGTTTTTATTATTTTTTACAAATTACAGAAGCTTTATAATTTATATGTTAGTCACCTTGAGCTTTATTATTTTGATTATTAATCATTTGATATTATTCTTAAACTATTATGCAATGTTGATGTCTTCTGGCACGGTCCTAAGAGATATTCGTAGTCTTCTACAAATAAAATTATTATTATTAAATAAAAAAAAACAACTATATAAAAGGTTTTAATAATTTACTCTTTGTTTAAAATCATGTAAGTAACAAATGTTTTTTACTATCTTTGGGTATTTATTTGAACTAATAATATTTAACGATATGCACTGACAATTTATAGTAATTCTCTTGAGAGAGGGAGCAACTGTGATTTTACCCAATATTGGTATACAGGGGTTTTTGGGGCGCTGATCACGAATCTGAAAGAATTTTTAGTCAAAAGATATTGTTTTCGAGATATCCGTCATCAAAGTTAAAAATCAAAACATTCTTATTCTCACTATATTCCCCGTCTTTTCGCACAAAATTCTTAATATAACACTTAATTAGAACATAATATTTAATTAACCAGCAAAAAAAATAAACAGCCCCTTTTTATTAGTTTTGTGTCCCTGTATATCAAATTTTGTCAAAATCAGGGTTGCTTAAACTTTCGAGACAATTTGCATAAATAAGACACATATGATACCCTTTAAGACTAAAAAGAAATTGGTAATTTCTGCGGCAACTCCGATTTTAACGAAATTTGTTAAACGGGGTTTTTGGGGCGCTGATCACGAAAGAATTTTTGGCGGAAACGTTTCGTTCTCGAGATATTCATCATCAAAATTCAAATTTGAACTGAGCACACAATTCTTGATTTAAAGCTAAAGTGTCACACAATATTTAATTTTCACCTTTTAAAACCCCGTTTTTCTACGTTTTTACATTATTCTTGCATTAAATTGCGTGGCTTTTCTTTGATAATGCGGCAACCATACATACACATAGGACTTCATGGCACACTGGGATTAAAATGATTCAAAGTATAGCTATGCAATTTAATGCAGTAATAATGTAAAATACGTAAAAAAAAGGTGAAAACCAAATACTGTGTGCTACTTTAGCCTTAAATCAAGAGCAAGTGTAAAAAAGAAGGGGAATATTGTAGGATTAGTTTAAATTTCAAGTCTGATGATGAATATCTCAAGAACAAAACGTTTCCGCCAAAAATCTTTCAGATTCGTGATCAGCGCCCCAAAAATCCCTGTTTACCAAATTTCGTCAAAATCGGAGTTGCCGCAGGTTTCTAGAAAATTACCAAGAAATTATGACCAAAACTGTTTCTTTTTCTGAACTGCTTCGGTCCTGGTCCCGGGGTATACGAGCTGACCCTGTTCAGCCCTATTGACCCCTATGAACTTGCCGGTCGCCTGAAACAAAATAAAAGAAAAACCCCCAAAAAAACGAAAAATTCTAATTAAAAAACGACGTTTCGGTGGCAAGTCTGCCACCGTTGTCAAAAATTAAAAATAAAAAATAAAAAATTAACTAATATTTAAATTAGAAATGATTAAATTTTATGCTTTTAAAATCGCAAACTAAAAATAGTCAATAGGGCTGAACAGGGTCAGTTCGTATACCCCGGGACCAGGACCGAAGCGGTCCCATTCTTTCCAGGCGTGTACCCAACAAAAAGACCATCCAATAAATGAATCCGCTTAACCAATATAAAGCATATCTTCAATCCTATGTTTCTACTAGCGTGGACCTCTCTCTTATGTTTATTACCTTTAAAGATTTAATACTTTTAATTATCAAAGGACCTCGCTCAATTCTTACGGAAAGTGGCGTTCGGTTATTATTTTTTTATATATTTGATATGTTGTCAACTTTCTGATTAAATGTTTTTATGGGCACAATGTCAGATCGCTTTTAGTTTTAGAGTTATAGAGCCTTAAAGTTGGATATTTGCCAAGTTAAGATTTCTAGTACCTCCTATGGTTTTAATTTATTTCCTATCCTACTATAGCTTTTACAGAACATATTTTAATAAATATCCATTGGATATTATATAAAATAGTAAAATAAATGTAAAGCTTTTATATAGGATGTGTTTTATAGCAGTGGCGTCGTAAAGTATAAAATTAATATAAAGTTGCCTAAAGTACAAAAGCTCCAAAAATACATTTTTAAGTATAAAACACACAGTTAGAATCAAATATTTTTATAAAATGATAGTGTGCAGACTTTGTCGAAAGATATTAACACATTTTGGTACTGTCAAAATATACAGAGTGAAAAAATAAGATCGTCTTGAATTATATTTATATAAATGAAAGTGGTGGTAAAATTTAATTGGATAATGTCAGAAAAAATTAATTATGTATTAAGATGGATGATTGCTTGTAAGTTAAAAAAGCCAGGTAATATAACTCTTTTGTTGGAAGATAGTAACATCAGGGCCCTAAATTTAATGAAATGACTACCTTGGTTAGGCACATTAGTTTTTATATTTCCTGTATTAGTATTAAGAATCCCTAATTTAATTGTATTTTATTTTGCTTTGCAAATTTAATAATAAAAGCCTAATTTTTACATTTTGTTTTTAAATAACTTTGTTGAAACTTGATTTTTCATAATAAATAATATTTTCATTAATATTTATTGTTATAGTAATTTTTTTGTTTATTTTTTAAATTTCTTACCTATAAGTATCTTTTATTATTTAAAATAATAAGATATTGTTTAAAAAACAACTATTAAAACTGTTTTAAAGCATTTGTTCAGTCAATTTACTTAAATTTTCAAAGAAGAGGGATAAACAGTGGGGCTTCTGGCAACATCTGAATTTATAATCTGCAAGCTTTTCTGCGTTGAAAACGATCTACGATATGGGGTCCTCACATTTTGCATACTTTACTCTCTCCAGGTCCCGGCTAGTTGTTTTGTTTGGAGTTTTTATTTTATTTTATTTACATTATTACTTAAATATATTACAAAATATTAAGCTATCACATACGAAAAAGGTTATGGTACGTATATGTACAAAGGCACTTATTACGTTTTACCAATCACTGATAATAATCAATGATCAATGATTACTAGAAAGCAAAATATTTACTTTTTTCATCTATTTGGTAAGATATTCTTTTGTTTTACTCACCTTGAATACAAAAAATAATTGACAAATTGTATTTTTGCATATTGTTATACTTATAAATATTTACATATACAGGGTGCTTCCTAATTGCGGTAAAAACATTTAAGGGCGTATTCCTAAGCCAGTTTTATAAAAACAAGTTTTTACCAACATAGTTCCAGAAATGCCTTGTTTTTAAGATTAAACTTAAACTTTAAAAAAATCGGGTTTTTAACAATATCCTTAATATACCTTATACGATTTTAATAATATTTGGCTGTGGTGTTTGTTTAAATAGGAAGTTAATTTGGCCCTAAACTAATTTTCATTAGTGAGACCAGTAGCTAATGTTATTAACAAGAAAATGTACGCAACTGACTTTTTGCAACTTCTATATTTTTTCTGTACAAACATCTATAAAAACCACTTTTATTCATAGTTTTACATATCTTAGTTAGTTTTTTCAAAAAAACTAAATACGATATATTGCATAATACTGGACCATACAAAAACATAGGGCATTTTTTTCATTTAAAAATTAAGTTTTACAATTTCTTATTAAGAATTATGTAACAACGACAAAAAATGCCTAATTAAATATCGTTTATATCTAGTCTAAGAAATTTTACTGAAAAAAATGTTTTATACTTTTTGGAAATTTTAACACCCTGTATATTGAGAATAAAAAGTTTAAGGACCCATATTTATATGAATTTTTTTCACAAAAATGGCGTTCAAATGTTAAATTTTTTTAGCGAAATTAGGAAACACCCTGTATGTTAAAATAATTATAAACCTATAGGAGTATGTAGTAGATATTAGTATCCTTTAAAAAAATAATAAAAGGTTTATGCAGAGTAGCTAATCCTAATTAGCTAGACTTTGCCTTTTAAGAATTGTTATTTCTATAATTCTTAATAAAGACCCTTATTATTATTATTAATTTTAATTTCAATGTAAGTCAGTAAGATCTATGAAATTTTATACTACACTCCAAATTTTCTTTACATAATAGTTTTATACAAAAGGCTAAACATGGCATATTGCATTTGCCTCTAACTAAATATTTTAAAACTGATTAAACACATATTGACCTATTCATTTTACCCATAAATAAAAAAATAAATTAATCGTCTATGGTGCTGCAGAAATTAAAAATTAGGTTTCTTAAAATGTTTTTAAAACCTTGAATTATAACCTGTACAGGTGGGATGCAAACGAATAAACGCAACCACTACCGCCGCCAGGGTCCAGAAGGGTAGAAGGGTAACTAACCAGAACCAACATATCAAAAAATCAGCTGACCTATATTTCTTTTTAAAAACGTCGCTCCTCCTATACTATTTTGTAATGGTTTTACAGAACTTACAAAAATATTGAATAAAAGCACTAAATTATATGTTTTAATTAAATGTCTAAAAAACACAGTCATGTTTGCTGAAGTAAAATTTAAGCTTATAGGTAGCCAAAAAGCTAATGAATAAAAGTGATATTTTATTCTCTGGATCTTTTCATTAATAATATCTTTCATTATCTTAAACGCGTTATATTTATATTCCAAGCAGATTTATAAATTTGTATTTTCCTTTTAAGCAAAATCGCATTTATTTCATTTAAGTCTCTTTATTTCTTCTGTACTTTAAATCAAATCTTTGCAATATACCTAAGGGGAAATAGCATTAACATTTTGATTTTTATTTAATGTTAACATTTAAATAAAAATAACGTTGGCATGTTTCAATTATTACACATGAACTTTAAATATAAGATCATAAATGGATGATGCTAATTAAAAGGAACCAAGTGGCATTAGACATTTTGGTTATTAGCGATTGTATTAAAGATAAATATTGCTTAAAAGTAAACAACATTTTATTTCTGTTATTTAAACATACTACGTTGTTTAAAAGAAAATGTTAGCCCAACTGAATCCTTTATTTTATACCATTGAAACTGTAAATACTTAGATTTTTTGGTCAAAGTTTCTTTTAAATAAATAAATAATACTGGAGTAGTATTTTAAAAAGATCCAAAGTGTCTTGGTTCTGTTTAAACAAAGATAAAAAATAATTTATGTTTTTTATTAAAAAATATAATTAATACAAACTGATATACTGATACAAATACAAACAGTTTTTTTAATATGGGTCAACCTCTTATTAATCATCTTCTTCCTCAAAATCAAAGTCAGCAACCGGGTCAGAACTATCAATATCGTCTTTAAAATGTTTTATGTTTTTTGCTTTAAAATGACACGAATAAGTTTATATAAGGAGAACCCCTACTTTGATCGTTTTATAGAAAAGAAAACTGTATTTTGCATTATGTCATTTGGGCCTTTACTATATAGCTGGCGCAAACTTAAAACCAGGCGTGTGGAACTTTTTCACAAACATATAAAATGATTAAAAGAAAGTCGTTTGGTGCCAAAATAGTATTTTACGTTATAAGTCCGGTAGGTGACTTATTACACTAAGAGATGTTTACGGACGAGGCGACGCAGAAGCCGAGTCTGGAATATAAACGAGTACTGTAATAACACCTAACGGACGTGTATCGTATGATATTTTATTTCATACTGTCTTTATAAAAATTAATAAATAAATACTATTTACAAAATTTTAGGAGAAAATGTTGTTAGTTTTAAATTATTTCACTTAAATTACGTTAGTAAGAGCCTTGTCCTCCATATCATAGGTAACTATGATTATTCTTCGCTTGTCACTGTCAAATTGATACAAAAATATTTTATTAGTTGTGGCTCCTAAACGGTATTAAATAGGTAACGCTAGATAGTACAAATTAAATAGAAATAACCAAATTTAGTAAAACAGAATATTTTTGAAAATGTAATTATAAGTCTGTTTTATAGTAATATGATTATTTTCATTTACTAAAGTTGGTAGAAAAATATATTTTACAAGTAAAAGTTCCTTAATGGTATTAAATAGGTAACGCTAGATATAGGTTTGAATAAAATATAAATCACCAACTTTAGTTAAACAAAATACTTAAAAAATGTAATAAAAAGTTTGTATTGTAGTAACCTAATCATTTTTATTTACTAAAGTTGGTAAAAAATATATTTTAAGTACAACTAGAAATTCCTATATATCCTAATATCAAATTAAAGTCGCCTAATATATGAGTATTTGAAGATTTAATTTTATTTTGGCATCCAAAAATGACATTAATCCAAGGCATAATAACAATGATCACGTGGACATTTATAATAATACATGACAACGAGCATTGCTAGCCAACACATTACGGTACCATGTGCAATTTACCGGCCCCAAATTAATACAGGGTAAGTGAATTTACTGGACAGTATAAAATAAACTTATTTTTCGCGTTTTGGCGCATGTGTCCTTTTAAACTATCATTATCCAAATATAAAACAAAAGGTCTACTATTTAAAAGGTCCGGAAGTTCGGTGATAGAGTTTAAGGGGAAGCAGAACTAGTAGTCCTGCAGGCCCGTAGAGCGCTATTTTATGCAAGTAATATGCCCGTACCAAAATAAGGGGATACGCTTTTTACTTTATACTAGATGCTGCAAGTAAAAAGTTTTTCCATAACTCAAGTCCTGATTTCCAAAAAGTAAGTGTCCTTATGATATTGCTACAGTGCCCTGTAGGCTAATATACAGAATATCTTACTGCCTGCTTTAACTTTCCCTCCCAGTCCGATACCCGAAATAGGTAAATTTTCAGCTCTATGATTTCGTAACTGTAACCCTTACCATTTTAATCTTAACATTGTGTTAAATACAAACAAAAATAGTAACACATCCAAAATATGTCAAAATTGACAGGCTGGGTTAAAGTACCGCCCCCTCTATTATTACTTCCATTGATAGGTATTTTTTAAAATGACTTTATTTCTTACATTCATATATTCTACCTGCCAGAGGGGGAAACAGATTTTTAAGGGGGGCGGGCTTAACCTGCCCGTGCCTAAAATCACTACTGGAGCTGTCTATCTAAAAATAAAATTGTACGGGTTTTAGCATTTTTTAAAAGTGTGCGGATAACGAAATTATAAGAAGTGGCTTGTTTTATTTAAATTGGATTGTATATTGTGGTATTATTGGATTAAGGCTTTACAAAGGCTATTATTTTTCTTTAAATTTAACATTTTATTTTTATTTCCTTTTTTCATCCTAACACAATTTGCATATTTAAAATATCGGAAATATTTGGTTTTTTAATTTTAGATAAACCTATCATGCGTTTTTCTGACAGTATCTGGGAAAATTTATGTTGCAGGATAACAGGAAATTAGGTCACAAGGGCTAAATTTTCAAAATTTAACAACTACTTTACAATCTATTGTTTTTAATGTTTGGTCTAATATAAAATATATATATATATATATATATATATATATATATATATATATATATATATATATATATATATATATATATATATAGACAGACAATCCACGGATGGGGATTACAAGCGGACAAATGTATCAAAATTTAATTTTTTTTTAATAATTTTTCATTAAAATTTTTGTTTGTAAAAAAATATAATTTACAAAAAGAAAATGATTGTGTTTACTGGGTTCATAAAAACTTAGAAGTTATAAGAGTAAACTAACTTTATTTTTTATTTTTAATCAAAATGTCATTGGTAACATTTATGTAGAATAAAGTTTGTATTCGATAGATAGATAGATAGATAGATAGATAGATAGATAGATAGAATATATTACCCTAATATAAACAATAGGTACAAAGGGGTCGTCAACATAAATAAATATAAATACTATAAAAATATATAAATATACACAAATATACATAGACACATAAATATATCAAATGTAATTGTAAAAAACACACACAAAAAAGAATACAAATAAACAGAAACCTAGCTATAAATAATTACTATAAATAAAGTTAAAACTTTGTATAAATATAAACATATAAAAGAATATTAAAATTGTCAAATCAAAACGTAAGCAAAGTAACAAAGTCTAATGTCGCATATACTCTGCAACCGAGTAAAATGCCTTGTCAATAAGAAATTGCCTAACGGCATTCTTGAATTTACCACCATGCATATTTCTAAACAACCGTAAAAAGGAGTTTTCGAAAAAGGAGGTCCTGTGTAAAGGAACATCTATAATAGTCCTGTTTCTAGTGCTGTAATGATTTAACTCTCCGAGTCTCCTAAATAGTCCCATATTATAATTTACATAAGTCACGCACTTAAAAATAAACACACATGGCAAAGTGTGGATTCTTTTTGGATAAATAAAGATTTGCAGCTGTCACGCAGTTTAAGATTAAAAATTAACCTCAGTAGTCTTTTTGCGCCACAAAGACCCTCTCAGATGCATTACTACCTCCCCAGGACACAATATTATTTAAAAGATGGCTGTAAAAAGTTAATAGTACACAGAGAGCAATCCCGATTCGTCCAGTGTATTTTTAAGTTAAGGATTGCATAACACGCCGAATTTAATTTTGCGCAGATATAATCAACGTGATTTTTAAAAGACATTGTGGAGTCAAAAATGGTTCCTAAAAATTTGGTTGTTTCTGAAAATTTAATATTATTATTTATTTCAAAATTTGATGGTAACGGTTTTTTAATAAAGAAATTCATGTATACAGTTTTGTTAGTGTTGATTATAAGATGGCTGTTTCGACACCAGACTTCCATATCATGGCACACAATCCTAATGTGATCTGAGAGCTCCTCCGGAGTATCCGCGGCCACCACCACTGTCGTGTCATCAGCGTACATTGTAACACTTTCTGTACTAATATTGTGTGGTAAATCATTGACATAGAGTAAGAACAGTAATGGTCCCAGGACAGATCCCTGCGGAACTCCCATACACACAGGCCTTGATTCCGACGTAGCACCGCCATATTTTACGACCATTTCACGCCCAGACAAATAGGAATCAATCCACTCAGATAGCTTACCACGGATACCCATATTGTATAGTTTTGAGAGCAAAATACTTCTATTTACAGTATCAAAGGCTATAGATAAGTCAAAGAAAAGAGCCACTACACATTTTCCTTGATCCAGATTTCTATAGGCATAATTTAATACGTTGTATGTTGCTATTTCAATTGATTTATCGGGTACGAAACCATGTTGACATTTATTAAGAATACTATACCTAGTAAGAAAATTCATTATTTTATCATAAACCATTTTTTCAGTAACCTTTAAGAATATAATAAGAACGGATATTTGACGATAATTTTCCTTGTCTCCTCGCTCATTTCTTTTATATATTGGTATAACATTGGCAGTTTTAAGTATTGTTGGAAAAATACCCTCTTGTAAACTTCGATTTATTAAGGAAATTAATGGACAGGAAATATATTCTCTTATAGTCTTAAGAAGTTTTACATTAATATCATCAGACCCTGCTGAATTTTTATTCGAATTTAAAACAAAAGGCACATCGACAAATGAATGAAAATTCAGACAACCATATTTATCCTTTAATTTTTCTGTAGACACAGTACTAAAATAATTTACAAATTCATTTGCAACTTCACCCGGTTCACTGATTACATTATCATTTACGTTAAGCTTAATCTGAAATTTGGCAACCCACTGAGGAGATTATTGCAAATCTAAGAAATAAGTTGGCTGATCAACTTTCTAAAAATGCAGAACTGGAACAGGAGTGTACAAAAGGAAAGAAAAAGATTGAACACCTTCTTAGAACTTTAAGTAATAAAAAAGAAGAAATGAAAAATCTTACCAAGTTAATTGAAAATATAAAGAAAAATACAGAGAATGGAAAAATGGAAACAAGATCTTCAGCTACTCAGACCGATAAAATGGTGATTGTTACAACAGCTTGCTCTGCTACTCAAACCAACAAAACTTTAACAAACTCATTGGAAATACAGTGAAATTTGTCACCCGCGACCAGTGATAAGCCCACAACCTCCGAAAAGAGTAGTATGACTGACACATCGGTTACTGCAACTCAAAAGGTACATAAGAAACAAAATAATCATAACCCAAAAACCACAAATACTATCAAGACGACACAATATCCGAATGACAATTTGGTAAGTCCATGCCTTACTTAATATGTAACACCTGTAGAACGCAGAAAAAAGTACTTGTCTATGGTGACAATTCTGCGTTAAATTGTGCATCACTACTCAGAAACTATTTAGAAAGGGACCAATTTTTAGTAGAGGGATGGGTAAATTCTGGCGCGGACCCATGCTATTTAGCGGATACCATTTTTAATTTATGTAAGGACTATAGTATAAATGATTCCGCTGTTCTTTTGGTGGACCTTAATTATATTAAAACATTTAAAAAAAATCAATTGACACACTACTTTCAGTAGGAAAATTTACTAACCTGATTTTATGTCTAAAATATAATAAAGTAAGTTGTCTTTCTGGTCGTCTTTTATCTTATGTTTAACATTTCTTGTCAAAGCAAAACGCATCAATTAGAGTTTTGTGTAATACCACTCAAGGTAGATTATATCGTTATACAAAACCAACATTATGCAAAACCATTGCTGATTATGTTTTATGCAGTAGAGTTAGCAATAATATTGTTCTAAAGTCTTTAATCTCTAGAACAAGTGTTGAAAGTAAAGTCAATTTAGATTTAAATAAGCAAGCATGCAGTAATAATTTTAATATTCAATTATTAGAGAAACTCTCAATCAAATTGTAGAGAATGTACTTAACTTAGAACCTCTTGAAACTACTTACCATGAAAATAAAGTAACAGATATTAAAAGTAAAAACAGTCATGATAGTAATTTGCATAATGTAGGAGTGGATAGCAGCAAAGGGGAGAGTGACATACAAAATGGTATTGTATCATATAAATATACAAAGTTTATCCATTAAAATTGACAGTCTGGAGTTGTTACTCCATAATGAAAATGTGGATATCGTTTGTTTGACAGACACTGGTGACAGGCAACTTCTATAAGTGATTTAAAAATTGAGGGATACACCTTGGTATCCCATTTTTCTAGGTGTTACCTTAGACATGATGGATAAATGATTATGGTTAAAAACTCCTTACATTGTATGTTTAAATCTTACAAATTTCCTGAAAATATAGCAATTGAAGCACATAGTGAAAGTTGTGGAGTTACTGTGGGTAATGTTTGTATTGTCTGTTGTTATCGTCCGCCTAAAGGCGATTTTGACTTGTTTTTAATTCAGTAAGTGCTGCTCTTTCGTAGGTACTTAAATATTTTAAATAGTTATACTTGTGGGAGATTTTAACATAGATTAATCTAAAAAATCTGTTCAAACAAGGACTTTAATGGATGTATTTGACAGCTTTTTAGTTAATGTCACGACCAATGAACCAACAAGAGTGTTTTCAAATAGTCTAGGGCAGACCAGTGTTAGTATAATAGATTATGTAGCAACCAATATGGAGTTAGATCTGTATAACTGCAGTGTACATAACCCTCACATAAGCGATAATCTTGAACATAAATTTAATTTTAGTTTGTTTTCTAAAAATAAAAATTTTAAAATCGAGAATAAAGTTATAGGATTAAGAAAATTTTCAAATAATAATATTGCAATGTTTTCTAGTATGATACAGAGACAGGACTGGACGGATGTCTTGAATACTTCGGATTCCTTAAATACTTCTTGGTCAAATTTTGTTGATTTAATTTTATACTGTTTAAATTGTTGCTGTCCATACAAGATACAGGTTTATAATGGAGATACATATAATAAACGACCAATAAATTGGTACAAAAACGATCTAAAAACTAAAAAGGGAATTAGATAGGCTGTACTGGCTACATAAGCACATTGGGACTGATGAGATAATACGGCAGTATAAGAATGTAAAAAATAATTATAGGCAACAGATTAAAAAAGCAAAAAGACTTTTGTTCGTCAAAGAATTGAAAATTCAACTAATAGGACAAGGGAAGTTTGGAGAATAGTTAATAATAAATTAAATAGGGGTACAAACAAATTTACCCGTCCCTCTACTAAAAATTGGTCCCTTTCTAAATAGTTTCTGAGTAGTGATGCACAATTTAACGCAGAATTGTCACCATAGACAAGTACTTTTTTCTGCGTTCTACAGGTGTTACATATTTAATAAGGCATGGACCAATTATATATACCAAATTATCATTCGAATATTGTGTCATCTTGATAGTATTTGTGGTTTTTGGGTTATGATTATTTTGTTTCTTAGGTACCTTTTGAGTTGCAATAACCGATGTGTCAGTCATACTACTCTTTTCGGAGGTTGTGGGCTTATCACTGGTCGCGGGTGACAAATACCACTGTATTTCCAATGAGTTTGTTAAAGTTTTGTTGGTTTGAGTAGCAGAGCAAGCTGTTGTAACAATCACCATTTTATCGGTCTGAGTAGCTGAAGATCTTGTTTCCATTTTTCCATTCTCTGTATTTTTCTTTATATTTTCAATTAACTTGGTAAAATTTTTTATTTCTTCTTTTTTATTACTTAAAGTTCTAAGAAGGTGTTCAATCTTTTTCTTTTCTTTTGTACACTCCTGTTCCAGTTCTTCATTTTTAGAAAGTTGATCAGCCAACTTATTTCTTAGATTTGCAATAATCTCCTCAGTCGGTTGCCTATTTTCGTTAGTATCATCACTATAAGCAATATTGGTAACACTTATATTTGGCGAAACCGTGTGGACTGTCTCATTTACTTTATGTACTTTTCCGGCATTAGATCTTAATAGTCTTTTAAAAAGATTACCAGCATGCGCTTCTAGTATTTCAAGCGAAGCCATTGGTAAAAGATGCAAAAAAAGTTTCTAGTAAGGTATCAAAATAATGATTTAGGAACACAGTCCCCCAAACAGATCTGGCGCGAAAACTTATTAGTCTTATCACTTACAGGTTAACAAAGATAAAATGCCGATTTAAACACATTTTAAAGTTATTCATTATACATTTATATTGTTATATACTCTATACTGTCACAATGATTATTAGACATAACTTTTTTCTAATTTATTACCACTATAATTCACGAAAAAAACAATTTACAATGCACAATACAATTGTATGTGTATGGCATGTTCGGAACTACGTTCGCGATTCGATTCACATACATAAGAGTATAAAATATTATTAAACTCCATAATTTGGCAAAAATGTCTATATTACATTCGTTTACAGCTGATGAGCTAAGAGCTACTTTAAAAGCTTTAAGAGTTCTTTTAGGTCATTTTATTATAAAAATTTTAAATAAGTAATTTTCGATAACTTCAAAATTAGTTTTAATAAAACTATTTAATATCCCTGTAATATTAATGGTTGGTAGTAAGTCATTTTAATTGCTGTTCTAAATAAATGTCTTAAATGATATTTTGCATTAAAAAACAAAAGAAATGTTTAATGGTTTTTAAGATTTATTTAATAGAGATTTAATTTATGTTACCAAAAATAATTTAAATATTTGTCAACAAATAATTTACATATCATAAAAATACAGTAGAAATATTAATAAAAGTGCCCCCCGTCTTTATCTTTTCAATAAAACACACATACCCGAGTAAAATTTGGCAAAGACGGTGTTACATAAACTAGTTTCTGGCATAAAAATCATTAGGGCATTTCGTCAATTCCATTATAACCGCATTGTTTTTATATTATTTAGGCCAGATTTTAAACGATTCTAAACCAAAATATTTATATTTAAACACACATGCCTATATAAAAAGCTAATAAATAAATAATAAGATACAGATTTTCAATGTAAAAAAAATATGTCGATTATTTTTGATACTACAAAATACTTTATTAAAACTTGGTGTCCAGGGGTTTCTTGACACAAACTTTTCAGATCCGATATTAACTTTTTTACAACAATATACCATCTAAGTGTACTGGTAATCCCTCCAATGCTTTATACACAAAAAGGTATACTTTGTAATCCCTCTGAGCAACCGTTTCCGAAATATTTGCGTTTAAATTCTTTAGTGCAACCGAAAATTTTTATTAATTACAGCGTTTTAGCCATAACTACAACTGCCATATGGATGGTTTAATGTATTTTCCCATAAAATTTTTGGTTTTAAAAGATCTTGGACGCAAATATTTTAAAAATGGTTGCTTGTAGCGATTCGTAAAAGGTACATTTTTGTGCAGAAAGCATAAGAAAGTCGACTGGTTTACTTAAACGGTGAATACAGAGTAGCACAGTTTTGGAGAAAATTTAAGTAGTATGGGGAGGCCCTTTAATTTAAACATAAAAGTAATTATCAAATCCAATTATGTCTAAAAACCCTTAATACCAAGTTTTATTACAATATTTAAAACGTAGCAATATATAAAAAAATGTTTTTTTTCCACTTTGACATCCTGTAAACATCAGTAGTAAAGAAGGCACGCGGTTATCAGTTCTATCTCACTTTTAAGTTATTTTTCTTTTTGTTGCTCGCAAATTATTTAATTAAACAACGCGTTTAGAAAGAAATAGTTTATTGCCGTCTTTATTTGTATGCCGCTTCTGGCTTCTTTATACCTGGTTTTTGACTTTACCTTCCTTATATTATTTTTTAATGTAGCTGTGTTTGATTTAATCTGTATAATTTAACATTCCGAATTTGTGATTTTCTGAGTACCATTAATAAGCGGATTGCCTGTCTATTATACCACACTACTAAACAACATTAAGTATTTAAATTAAAAATATATTCTATATTGATTTGGCGGATTCATTGATCAGATGTTATTTTTGGGTACACGCCAAGTTAAATTAAAAACAGAAAATTCCCAAAAAATTAAAAATAATTTAATAAAAAATCGACGTTTCGGTGGCAAGTTTGCCACCGTTGTCAAGATAAAATTAAATTAAAATAAAAAATTAACAATTATTTAGATTTAAAAATTATTTTTTTTTAGCATTTTGTTAGGGAAATTCTGAAAACCTTTGACATTAAATGTCAAATATGTATAATTTAATTTAATTTTTAAACCTAAATAATATTTTTTTTTAATTTTTTATTTAAAATTTTATTTTATATTCACAACGGTGGCAGACTTGCACCGAAACGCCGATTTTTAGATTTATATTTATTTATTTTTAATTTTTGGTTTTTTTAATATAACTTGGCGTGTACCCAAAAAATTGTTTCTAATTAAGAATTTGACCTAGACATGTGATGCATAGTATTGTTGATGTATTTTTGCCCACTGAATCAAAATCCACGGTTAGAATTTGGTCAGGTCAGGTAATAATTTTTTCCCAACCTTAAAAATACGAAAAAACTGCGATTTTAATAGGTTTCTTCAGCAGCTTTCAAAAAGTAAAAATCAAAAATGACCACAGGTTTTTCTTTAACCAGGAAAAATACAATAAAAATACATTTTTATGTTTTTAACACGAATTCGTGTTTTTTGTTCGGCAACAAAATTGCAGAGATTTTCGCTAGACTAAGGAAAGTATGGTAAAATAACATATCTGTTTAATATTATTGTTTATTCTTTTTATTTTATCCAAGCACATGCTGCATACTTATTTAAATTATCGAACTTTTGATAAACCTATTATGAGTTATTTTAACAATGCTGGGATAAATTTATTCTACAGGATCAAAAAAAAGGGATCTTATTAACAAAATTTTTTAAAAATAATAAATAGTTTACAAAATTTTCTTGGAAAATGTTTTCTTTTAATGAACGCATATTAGGATGTTACCAGGCGCGGCTGGTAGGTTTTTTTAGGTGGGTAAATTCTTTAAGTATGTAATAATTCCTCGCTAAAAAGGTGTTTTTTTTTGTAAAACAATATATTACTTTTTTAATAAACAGGTAGAGCTTATGTACATCTTACACATGTGTTTATATATCAAATTGATCCTTCTATCCTTCTGTTTGGAGAAATGTTCATATGGGTAACACAGCTGCTATGTCTTGTCACTGTCACTTTTTCTTTTAAATGTTTTAGGTATTAACGCCAGTTTTAATCCATAAGGCGTTATTGGTATCTACACTATACACAATACATGAAAAACAAAAAAGCATTTTTATATTGCACCGGCAAATCTAATCTAAATTCTTGTTGGTTTGTGGTCCGTTATAGTTAGTTAGTTACTAGGGCCGGTTTTGGACGTCTCGTTTCATTCATATCTAATCGCTTTTTTCAAAGAACCACTTGCATTGTTAATTAAAAAAGCAAGGGCAATATGCGATAAAACGACGAAAAGATGCAATTCAACACCAACGGCCAACAAACACATACTATTAAATAATAAATAAATAAACAGCACATGACATAACCTAGGAAAAGTAAAAACGACTAAGTTTTTTGAGTTGCCTGCCCATAACTGATGAAATGCGCCGGGCCGGAGGCGAAAGAAATGGTTTGTTTAGTTGCCGCTTGACGGCTACGGCTAGGTGTTGACCCTTTATTATTGTATTTTGCGTATTCGTTCTTCTTCATTTTGTCTTAAGGCATCATGCCTTTCATTCAGAAAATCTGGTCATAGAATATACTGACCGTGTGTAGTTTTCGTTGTTTAAATTTATTATTAGGGAGCATAGTAACAGATTTGAACTTTTTGTTTGTTAGAATGTTAGGATTATTTGCTTGCTATAATTTTTTGATTTAATTACAAATTAGGTAGGTCATTGACCGAATGACCTTATGGACGAGCCGCGCCTGGATGTTACTTACCTTATTTACCTTATTACTCGTTCCGCCTTTTGCATGTATTTAATGGTTTTGGAGATTTAAATAATGCAGCACCTATTTATATTACAACAAATATTTTTAATATTTGTCATCAAATAATTTACTTTTCTTGTTTTTATACTATTTTAGGTAATATAGATTTTATTGAATTTGTGCTTAGAAGTAAACAATACAAGTAAAAACATACCAGGTATTCCATCGCCAGAGTGGCCAAGAAAATTCCATATAAATTTTGATACGTTCAAACATTAGCTTCTCATTGATTCTAAAACAAAATTGTAAACCATTTTTAACAATAATAAGATAAGCTTAAAAACTAAATTTAGTTATTTTCTTACAAACAAATTAGAAGATTTTGAGAAAAACTATAAGTAAAATCGTTGGATACTCCAGACATACTGTAATAAATACATATTAATACCTAAATATCTAATAGAAAACAAAACGTAAAATTAAAAATTAACAAAGGCATTTGAATTATCACTAGTAATTAATTAAATTACCTACGTATGTATCAAAAAGCAACGATATTACAAAAAGTTTTTTTGTAATTACATTTATTTAGGTTAATATGCGATAAAAAATAAAAAACAAAAATGTGTAAATATTTTAAAAATAAATTTTAAAGTTTTAAACTACAAATTTTAAAATACAAAATGTCTACCTAGTAATGACGGTATCGTAAAATTTAATATTTAATTATGATAAAAAATGGTACATAATAATAAACCTACACACGTCGCGTCGGCCAACATACTTCGTAACCAAGACCAGACTTAATATTCTCTCCGACAAAATAAAAATAAACGGGGCGTTTATAGGACTCTGTACCAAAGCAATAAGAAATGTCACTCCAATTCATTTTCTTGGCGCTCTTATTGTTTTACAGCTCAGGAATCCACGCTATCTGGCAGTATTAGAAAAATAGATAAAATTGGGACAGGAATAAATAGAAAATGTGCCCGACGAATATCTAATATAGGTTTTTGCACTCAAGCAGTTACATTAAGTGGCAAAAACGTGTTAAATATTTATATTATTCTGTGGTAGGTACAAACTTAAAATGCAGGGGCGGATCTAGAAATTCACCAAGTGGGTGGAGCAACTGACAAATTTATCTACACTATACAGGGTGGCGCCTTTTCGTTGTCTTTGCAGGGTCTAGTAAAAATTAAAAGAAATAGAAAAAAATCTGATTGCAAAATTTTGATTTAGATTTTTAAAACAAATTCAGTGAAAAAGGTATTTCATGGCTAACTTGATTCGTTCTGGAGATACAGAGTATCTTTCAAACTTTTGTCAATTTGTAAAGTGTAAAAATATTTTATTTTAAAGTTATAACACAAAGTTGGGATTTTTAAATGGAACATCCTGGAAACTTGGATTTCTCTTTCGAGCCAAAAAGTATTTTTCCGCTTCTAATTTATACACTTTATATGTGTCCCAAATCCGACCTCCCTTGGAATATTGTTCCCATATCTGGGGCATGGCGTCCCCCACAACCCTAAGCATTCTTGATTCTATTCAAAGAAGAGCTATTCGTCTCATTAATGATCCTTCACTTACAGAAAGGCTTCTCTCTCTTGCCCATCGTCGGGCTGTGGGGATTTATCGCTTTTCTATAGGTACTTCCATGGCTTCTGCTCTGAAGAATTGTCCAGTATAGTCCCTCCACTCACGGTTCTTAACAGAGAAACTTGTGGTTCCGTGCGTATGCATCCCTATACGGTCCAACTGGACAGGCTTCGAACTTCTCACTTTGTTCGTTCTTTTATCCCTAGAGTTTCTAAATTGTGGAATCTGCTGCCCGCGGAGGTCTTTCCTTCCCCCAAATCTTCAAGTATTTAAGTCCCGTGTGAACAAACTCCCTTTTACCTCGCTTAAGACACTCACGGTACGTTAGTATTTAGGCTTTAAGCCTTCGTGGTTTGTCCAAAGATAAACAAAAAAAAACTTAATTATCAGTTAAAAGATCTCCTAGAAACTATTAGAAATACCATAAAATTATTTGTAAATAGTTTCGGAAACTATGACAAATTAAATATATCAAATGTATTATTTTTTAGGGCGACCTTTTAATTGGGGAAAAATATACAGCTAAGTGGGCCACAAAAAAAAACAAAATTATTATTTAACGGTACTGTAAAAATATTATTCATGACGACTTGTCTTAAATTTTTAGCCCTTAATATTAACGTTAAGAGGTTCATTATTAACATTATTGATTTTTTAACAAATATTGCATTTTTTATACAAGAGATCAAAATTAGTTAATCTTAAACCTTTGACCAATTTATATTCTTAAAGGAAATTAAATTCTCTACGAAAATCTTATTTAGTAAATTTTCGTAGAACGTAGATGTTTAAGGCTCGATGATAAGAAAATGACTTGTTCTACGGAAATTTACTATAAAAGCTTTTTGTAGAGATATTCATTTCCTTTAAGAGCATAAATTGGCCGAAGGTTTTTTGAGTGACTAATTTCCTGATTGTGTATAAAAAATGCAGCAATAATTGTTGAATTGAAAATTTTAATGATGCACCTCTTAATGTTAATATTTAAAATTTAGGATATTTTTCTTTCGTCGCCGTGAACAATATTTTTACATTACCGTTAAAACAAAAATGTTTTTTGGACCAGTCTAATATACAAGGTGTTTTATTTAAAAGTTATCTTTGTGTTATAACTTTAGGAACTATTATTAATGAAAAAAATAAAAGTACGCCACGAATTTTTACGTAAATATTCCAACACTTTTCTATTTACATTTTTTTCTATCTCTAATATTAAGCAAGTTACAAGTGTCTGGCCAAATTGACGAAATTTGAAAAACACTTTGTATCTCCAAAACCAATCAAGGTAGCCATGATTTATTCTTACCATCGATTTTGTTTCAAAAAATAAAATGGAGATTGCGCAATCAGATTCGTTCCATCTCTTTTAGTTTTCGCTATATCCTGCAAGGTCAACGAAAAGGCGCCACCTAGTACAGTGTGTCCGGAATTGGCGAGAATTTTATTGGGATATTAAAAACTATAATGGATAAAAAGATGGTTAAATGGCGAAAGAAGTGGGCCATCAAATTTTAATCCTTTTTGACGAGATATTAAAAAAAATGAATATGTTTATTTTTAAAAACGTGCTGTTGTTCTTTTATTTTAAAACAGTTTTGAAATAAAAAAAAATGGGGGATAACTTTAAAAAGCAAAGCATCCTTGTGTTCAGATTTAATTACCAATGTTTGGGTTTAAAGATATTATTAACTTTTGTTTTTCTTATGGTGGCCATTTTGTTTTTACACATTTAAAAAAAAAGAAACTTTTTTCTTTTAAGATGATATTTTAGGCTTTATTTGTTTTCTGAAAGATTACGTTTAAACAAAATATTATTTGCCTATTCTTCAAAATAAAATTAAAAGTTTATTAAACATTTAAATAAAATTCAATTCATATACTATAAAGAACTATTCTGTCCTGTCCTTTCAACCTCTAAACAAAGGTATATTAGCTCTCGGTTGAAATTATTTTATTCCAATAAAATAAAATCTTAACAAGACGCCAGTGGATTAAAATAATTTTAATCGAGAGCTAATGAACCTTTATTTAGAGTATAAAATTTTCTTGGTATCGTAAGTAACTTTACATAATATATTTCATTATTTTATTTTTTGTTAAGTAATCTAAACTTTTATTATATTGTGCAAGGACAAAATAGTTTTTATAGTCTATAAAGTTTTAATTTTTTAAAATGTTTATTTAACTTTTTAACTTATTCTGGAGAAAAGCCAAATAACATTTTGTTTAAACGTAATCTCCCAGAAAACAAATAAAGCATAAAATACCCTGTATATTATCACTATTGTCACAATTAAAAATACTTTTAAAAGAGCTTTAAGAAAATACCATGTACTTTATTAGTTTTGAAAATACGGCCATTTCAATCAGGTATTTGGGTAATATTACCGCCATTTTGTAGTTTCTAAATTCTAAAGTTATAAAGTACTCATCAAAAGATATAACATGATGTATTACTCGATCCCCCTTTCTATTTAAGGATTTTGGAGTGGGGCTCTGGTGGCTAGGGGTTGAAGGTGCGCCGTCTTTTTGTAAAAACATTCCTCTTAAATAAATATCTTGAAGTGTTTCGGAGATTTTCTCAAATCTGTTTTTTTTACAAATAAGTGAGTGGTAACTTTTAAAATGAACACCCTGTATAACCAATATTTTCTGATTACGAACGTTAGAAAATGCCACTGATGATATATACAGTGTGTTTGCGTAAGTTAGCGTCATATGGAAAACTTTTTTATTATAAACTTTACGATATGTTTTATTAAAAATAACTTTTTTTCGTAGAATTAATACTTAAAAATTTTCCCATATGTTGCCAACTTAAGTAAACACAATGTATGTTAAAATCTCAATTTGGTCAATGGCCCTTGACTGCAACTGATTAGCATAAACTACGGGCTCGACAGAGGTCCAAACGGTTGACTGATGATATGCAGACATGTGAACAACATCATTAAACATAATGGATAGAGCGAATGGTCAGTCCGAATCATTGGTCGTATGTGAAACAGGCCTAATTTTGTTAGAAATTTTGGCCATATTTGGTTTATTTGTAATTCATGTTGTAATGTTGTTTGCTGCCTGCTGCTTTATGTAAGTCAGTATGCCTATATTAGCATCCAAAGTAGGATTTAAGTATTAGCAACTTTAGCAATCAGAGGCAGGTATGGTTTGCGGTTTTGCTCAGTTTCTAACAAACAATACACTTTTTTTTTCTGGAAAAGGAATAATGCAGCTGTCAGTTAACTAGATTATAAATAGGGTCAAAAGATATTTAATTTAAGAATAGTTTTCAATGATCCATTGGCAAAAGGTGTAATTTATAGGGCCTACTTTAACGTCACTGGGGCAAATGTACCATATGGAACTATCTTCTTGGGACCATGAGACCGGTGGACAAAAAACTAACTTGGCAATTTTAACTAAACTACGGGAACTAACTTAACTTCGTAATTTTGTACGGGCATACCCCCCACTAGGAGTAGCCCGTACGGGGCTTAACTAAATCTTTAACTTTATACCTATTATATTATATTACCTACTTCTTATCTAATATTTTTCTAATTTCGTTCTCTCTCTTTAAATAATAAATTTTCCAGTGTTTGTTTTGCATTTATACGCGACCCAGTTTGTTTAATGTTTTTATTGTATTATTATAAGAGTAACCTAGAAAATTGTTTAATTTATACTTTTAAAACCCTGACACTTCACGTATATCTTTATTTAGCAAAATTCCCAATGTTAAGTAACCTCGTTAAAATGTATACTTATTTTAAAATTCCCAAAAATGTATATTTTTAAAATTCCCAAAATGTATATTTTTTTATACTAGGTGTTCACAATATTTTAAAAATTACCTAAATATTTTATTTGGATCGATATATTTTAGAAACTAATAAAGTAAGATGTATTTAATGTTGTATTTTTCTAAAGCTCTTATAAAGATCTTTTTAATTGTGATACTGGTCATAATATACAGGGTAGGAATAAAAGTATATATTTTTTAAATAAAGCACCCTGTATATTATATTACTATTTATATGATTTTTAAAAGAGCATTAAGAATACCACATTAGGTTTATCTACTTTATTAGTTTCAGAAATATGGCCATGCGAAAGTATTGCCATTTTGTATTAGGTAAAAATATTAACTTTATATTCTAGGGTTAAAGGATACTTCTAAGGAGTTTTAAATAATTTGCCACAAGGCCCCTTTTTCCATTTAATATTTTTTCCCAAGATGACGCCCAGCCACTATCTTCAAATTTACAAACGTTAATTTTATTTTATTAGTATTTATGCATCAATTTTATTTTCCAAAGTTTTATTTTTTTAAATTAACTTGTTTAAAAAGAATAAATGGGGGTAGGCGCGACATTAGGGACATGCACTGTATAAATGATTTTCTCTCCATATTTTAATAATTTTCTCAAAATAATTAAAAAATATATATTATACATACAAAACGCTGCGAAGTTTGCATTAAAAGTGCTATTTAAATTAAAAAAGATACAAAAAATAAATTTAAATAAGGTATACCTTTATTGTAGAACAATAAAGGGTAATTAAACGGTTAAAGCAACATGTTAAATGTATCACCTTCATTACAAAATAATCGTTTTAGCCTGTAATGTCCCGAATTATTAAACAGCCGATTACCTATAAAAATAAACACTTTTATTTTTAAATAATTAACCGACTTTTAAAGTATTCATTAAACCCACTAACTGGTTCAAAACAAAAATTTTAAAAAATGAAAACAAGCAATAACATAATATGGTAATAAAGTATAAAAGGCTTTTGCTTATTTATTTATTTACAAATGTATACTACAGAATAAAAACATTCTAAATAGTACAAGCTAAAGTTAAAAGATTTAAAATAAAAATATAAATATAACGAAAACATATGAATATAGCCTAGACTTGAACAATTAAAGAACACATAAAAACAAATTATGTAATATGACTATTTAGCATACGTCTAAGTGAAGATCATTTTAAATTAAAAATGTCTAGATTAGCATAAAAAGTGTTATAATTATGCACCATTCGGTTAATAAACGCGCTTGGTTGGTACCAGAAAGGATATTAATCACAGAAGTTCGCCGCTCTCGATTAAACCATTAATAAGTTTAAATAGAAAAAGTAAGAGAGCGTTGTTACGACGAACCTCCAGAGATTTAAAACCACAAAGTAAAAGTCTGGTTTCATATAGAACATCTTTGTAAGAGAAATGGTATTTAAATAACAAATATTTAACAAATTTGTTTTGAACCCTTTCGAGTCTAACAATATGACATCTGTAGCGGGGTGTCCAAATGACCGAACAGTACTCCAAGACGCTGCGAAACAGACAATTATATAAACATGTAAGCCCCTTTATACTGTTTATATGCCTTGTGACCGTTTAGGAATCCAAGCATTTTAAGGCTCTTGGAGATGATGTTATCCACATGCATATTGAAGTTTAGATCCCTATCGAAGAGTACACCAAGATCATTGAAGTGGGTTACTTTTTCTATGTTTTCGGTTTTAATAGAATATGTTACGTTGAGAGGATTATGACATTTATAAAAAATAGTAGTTTTACATTTGGAGACGTTAATATTTATGCAATTCAAATCACACCACTGAACAAATCGATTAAGATCGTATTGCAAACCATTGGACGAAGGGCGGACAACATTATAAAACTTAATATCATCTGCATAAAAAGAGAAAATTGGACGTTTTAAAACATTATATAACGTCATTGATAAATAACAAAAACAGAACGGGGCCGATGTGGGAGCCCTGTGGCACACCCGACATCACAAACAACAACGTGCGCAAGCAAAGTTCAACCTTGCAAACGTAAACGAGTGCGCAAAGAATCTTACTTTGCGCACGCGAGAAGAAAAATGTTTACACAAACGTAGGTCCGGAAATTGTTTCAAAGATGAGGAATATTAAGCTTTTTTAAGATAATATAGTTTTAATTATTATTTAAATAATTTCCAACCAATGTTAACACAATTTAATAGGTGCGTTTTTAGTATAAGGGACAATTTAGCCTCTCAAATGGTACCAAAACGAAAATTTTTGACAAAAAATGTACATTACCGGCTTTTGTAAGTTTTAGCATTTTGTTAAACGGGAGAAATAAAAATTAAGTTTTTTTACCTTTTGATTCTTCTTTAACGTAACTATTGCGTATCCCTAAAGTACACAAGAAACATGGAAATCATTTTAAAAACACCTAATTTAGTAAAATTCATAAGTTTAGATGTTTATAATGTTTAAAAGAAAAAAAATCTGCTTCTTGTTTGGTTCCGGGTAATGAAATTTAGGAAATCTTCTAAATTTTATTTTATTTCTTGAAAACTAAGCAAGATAAAAAACAATATTAAGGGGAGATACCTGTAATTTTTTCTAAATATATGTTAGTATAGTATTTCAAGAACATGTCACTAAAATTTTAGAAACTAATTTTTACTATTTCTTTTATAACTAAGTCGGTAAGTCACTATAATCAATAAATTTTTATGTACCTTTAAACGCGTCTTTTTCAAAACTATTTAGAAACTGGCAGGCTCGATAACTTTAAAAGTTATTGACCGATCTTCCTGAAATTTTGCCAACATATTTTTAACAACAGTACTTTTATCTAAGGGATTTCAATTTTTTTTAATAAAAAAAATGTTTAAAGCAAAAACGATGGAAACAAATTTTACTCCAAAAGTAATTTTATTTTTTTATTAACCACTCTATTTCTCGGATTTATTTTCTATTTTTTTAGGTTCCCCGACAAATTAGGACACAATTATTCTCTCCGACCTTCGTAGAAAAATTTTGCGTACCGCCGCCATTTTAAATATTTAAATTGAAAAAATATATATTATAGTATTTACATATTTTAGTAGACTACATACCAATTTTTAGAAATAAATAATGACCCTTTTATTAAAAAAAAGAAAAATTATGAAAATCAATAAGAATTTAAGCAATTACAGGTATTTTCTCTCTTAAGTTACAAAGTACTGGTTAAATAATTAAATTAAAATATTATTAGTTTTTAAGTAGTTTGTAAGTCTGATAAAATTTAAGAAAACATTTTTTTTGCAATTTCACTGTTAACTTGTGATTATTGTCTTAAAAGACAGGTGTTTTATTTATATTCTGCCACCCATTTTTAACAATAACCAAGAAGAATAGAAAAAAACGTCCTATTAAGGTTTATTACTTTTTTTTATCTATTATCTATTGAGCATAAAAAACAACAAATGAAGATCAAAAACTTAAGAAAACTAAAGATGTCAACTTTTTGCAATACCTTGTATATTATGTTTTCCTAAAAGGTCTTTTAAAAAGCCCTACCAAAATACCTCATTTATCTCTATCTTTATTAGTTTTCGAAATATGACCACTTATATCTGAAAGATAGTAGATATAATTTCCAGTATAGCTACCTACGGCATTACGCTGAGACTGTAGATGTAGTTGAAATTATATCCAGTTTTAAATGGCCATATTTCTGAAACTGTTAAAGATAGATATAATAAAAGTGGACTTTTTAAACATTTCAAAAGACGTCTGAATGTGGAAGACAATGATTCAGTAGTAAAAGAAGAATTTCGGACTTCCATTGTCTTTATTAATTTATTCACACAACGTTTCGGGCAGTACTATCTCTGTCCGTTCTCAAGTGTAAACTGTTCTTCTTTTACTATTTCAAAAGACCTTTTTCAGGGTAATATAATATACGGGTTTTTCATTAAAAAAATAACCTTTTACAATTTTCTTAAGTTTTTGATATTAAGTCGTTTTCTTCTTTTATGCTTAAATTTAAGATAATAGATTTAAAAAGTCTTAAACTTTTATACAGGACGTTTTGTTTAATCCTCTTTGGTTATAGTTAAATGGGTGGCCAAATATAAATGAAAACCTCGTATATATTATCTTTTATTTATAAGTATCCACCAATTTTTATTAATAAAATATTTATCATAAATTTACTATAGTTCTAGGAAACCTGAATCGCTTCGTAACACAGAAAATAATTATATTTATATCCGTCAGATAGTAAGAAAAACAAAAGCAATAATTGTATTTTATATCTTTTCGTTGTAAAAAGAAACACGTCTTTAATTTCTGAAATGACTATTGTTTACTTGTTTTTATTGAAAAAAGGAAGTATACAGAAAGAGACATTATTTTTGAAAACTTATAACCAATGATTTTTTTTAAATTTAAACCTAAATGGTTTTTTAGAACTACAGCAAAGAAAATTATTGTTTTACTATAAACACCCAGAACAATGCTAAATTTTTGGTCATCAGCTTAGACGCTCGCTTCGTTGAATTTATGAAGCGGGTATCCATCGAGCACACACGTAAACAGTACGTATAATTTGCCGCTTCATAAATTTAACCAAGCCAGCGTCCAAACTGATGACCAAAAATTAAGCTTTGTTCTGGGGGTCTATAGTGAAACTACAATTGTCTTTGGCTACAATTATATCATTCAAAAATATAAATGTTTTTATTGATAAAAAAAAATTCAACAAAAACACAATAAATAATTTAGTTTATTTACTACTTAAATACCTTTAAAACCGCTAAGGCTTTATTTACCAAATCTATCTAGGGTGTTTTGGATATGTGGAATTAGGTTGTGATATCGACACACCGAGAGAAATCGGCCAATTAAAGTCGGTAATTATTTTTTCATAATTATGACAATTAAGTCATTAATTATTACTATTATTTTAATAACGCCTATAAAACGAAATTGCTATGGTAATTAAAGTCACTTTATAGGATCCGTCTAATTACTGCTATTAAAGGTGTAATAGAACCCTGGCAAAAGACTGTACAACAGTTATTAAATAATATTAAGAAATTTCTATTATAATAGGTTTAATTAATTTGAAAAGTTAAGATAATTAAAATTACTATAGCACCCATTAAAACTCCTTTACTAAAATGTTCTTTAATAATACTTATTAAACAAGTAATAAAACAATTAAGAACATTAATAAAATCTATATTATGTTTAATACCTCCAATTAACCCAGTTTGTAAAAGAAATGATAAGTGTTTTTATTACGAATTAAACTGAACGACACCGATCCTGGACCGACCAGCCCTAACAATCCAGTCTGCGGGTTTATTCCATTCGTGGTATCCGGTTGTCAGCACGTTTTCAGTCTTTTTCGATACTTACTCTAGATCGTATCTGTTTTACGTTTGCGCAGTTAACAAAAAAATCATTGGTTGTGGGTGTTGTGTTTCATATGTGTCGTATGTGTAAGTGTTGTGATATGTTTTAACCGAGGTTTTAATATTGAAATGGCATTTAAATTAACCTTGTTGGAATGTGGGGGCTCGAAAATTACGTATAATACATTTAAAATGTGGACAAGTAAGTTTGACGCACTCTACAAATTATTATCTTTTAATGGATCTCTTATTTAAGTTACTTTAGCTTTACATAGTTTTTTACAAAAATTAGTCGTTTTTGTTGTACTTTTTTTATTTTAGAATAAAACATGTACACATTATGTATGTATTTTCTTTAGGTATCCACAGCAAAGTACCTGCAATCAGTGTCACACAAAAAGTCTGCAAGAACTTAAAATGTTATTATGTTGTTCTTTTCAAATTGTTTTTACATTAGTAGGCCTTAAAATTAAGTACTTTATTTAAATTGTGTTTATCTATTTATTCATGTCAGTTATGAAACATTTATTAAGTTTTTCATTTTCCGTATAACGATTTCTTTAATTTGGGTAAAGCACTTATTAAAAACGAAAAATAATGTATGCAACTATTCTGCAGACTTTGATGCTGTACTGTCTATGTTTCTGGGAAACTATGCAATTTAAATTTAAGAACTGTAACCTTTATTGCTTTCAAAGTCCCACAATGTGCAGTATTTTATTTCTGTGAAGATGGTAAACCCGATATACATGTTTGGTAGTCAGCAGAGATCTTAATCTCCTGATATGTTCTGAAAAATCATAATTTGTAGTACAATATTTTTATTTTGCAAATAATGTTTTTATATAAGTTGTAAAATTCTAAATACTGTACTAAAAATTGTGATTTTTTAGGACGCATCAAAGTTAAAAAGATCTTCTCAACATTTTACTAAAAGTGACATATCGGGTTTTGCCATCTTACCACAAATTTAATTCCGAATTTTCAAAATAACAAAAAAATGGTGAATGCACACCACCAAAGTCCTTAATTACCTCTTGTAATCAGTAATGCCAGGCTTAATTAAAGCATAGTAGAGCAAGCCTATTAAACTTGTTTAATTAGTATTATTATTAAGCTAGTTTCCAATTTGTAATATTTTTTTAATTATCGCAACTCTACCTTTAATTAAAATCTTATATATAATTAATTCGGAATTTAATAATGTTTATTAAACGGGTTAAAACTATTAAATATAATTTAATTATATTTGTTTAAACTTCTTTAATATTATTATTAAACAAAAGCTATAAATTGACTTTAATTACCATACTAAATGACTTTAGTTATCCCCTATTTAACTAAGAAAATTTAATAGGGATTATTAAAATTTTAATTATGGTCATTAAACGGTTTTCTCAGTGCACTGTTGCCAGATTTCGCAGTTTTGTGCTACACGTATTGTTTTTTTTTTTTTTTTTAATAAAAATGCCCTATTTATTTAAATTGCCATAAATTGGGCTATTGATCATATATAGTAAGTTTGTTAATTAAAATTTTGTCTCTATTACTTTCCACGATAGATACATAACACTTCTTTTGTAAAAAGTATGTCAGGGTCTAAGCATATCTTTAAAACCGCTAAAAGTTGTGTTTACAAGATTCGGTGTTTGGGGGTTTTTTAGGTATTCCCAACTGACTCGGTAATATCAGCATTGTTGCCAAATTTTAACAGAATTGAAGACTAAATTTAAAAAAATTTATATCTAACTAAACTTAGCATGCTTCTTGCATCAGTGCAAATTAAAATAATTAGGGCATTGTATTTTAAAATAACTAAAAATATAGTATGTGTAGCCACAAAATTATAAAATCTGGCAAAACTGAAATATCACTTTAATTTATCACTTGCCCAGAACTCCTTTAAATACTGAAATTCACAGAAAAAGCTTTACGTGCCGTTTCTCGAGATAATTCAGCGCATCAGAAATTTTCACCTAAAATGTGGTGTTGTTGTGTGTATCTTAAAGCGAGATAGTAGAAATGAAATTTCCTTAAAAACATGTAAACATTTTGGATTAAGTAAGCAACAGTTCTTGTTTTATTGTTGCATTACTGGCCGATGTACCTTTAAAAATATCTGATCCAGTTTAAGCCATAAGGAGCTCATCGGATTATGCCTGTTTCGATGCGTATCGTCCATGTTTTTTAAAGTTTTTTGATTTTATATTATATTTTATATCGCCAACAAACACGAAGAATTGTCTGCTTGCAGAAGTTGGGTTAATTTGCATATTCTTTAAAAACGGCATTGTCCGATATTCCAAAGTTATCTTTTACTTAACAGTCAAACATATCTAAGTATTACTTTTAAAATTTTTAGTTATTAACTGTTTTTAATTTTTAAACCCTAATATTTTATATTCAAGTATAATCTAGGTAATTTCATAATATGTTGGCGCCGGTAAGCTGCCAGGTTGTCTTTAAAATATCATTCCTTACACAAAAAATATAAACATGTTATCAACGACAAAGTAGAAAATAAAAATTAATTGAACAACGATAACAAAACTACAAAAATCTCGCTTTAAAAAAAAAAAATATCTTCCTGTGAACCACAGCACTGTTTATGTTTGAAGTTAAATCTTGGATGTTTTAAAGAAAATATATATTTAATTAGTCCAGGGTTTTTTGTATTTTAATACGGGGTTACTTTTATAAACTTTTATGCCATCTTTAGTAATGGATTATTGTTATTAATATTTTAATATTATACCTTAGTTTCTGGGAAAAAGTTTATGTTAAAATATTAAGTGGCAACAGGCTATACTTGAATTGAAGATATGTTCTGTAGTTTGGCGGATTCATTTAATGGATGGTATTTATTTGGGCACATGCCAAAATTAAATTAAAAGTACTAAAACCAAAAAAAAAAAAAAAAAATTTAAACAAGTAAAAAGATACTGTACTGACGTTTCTGGTGGCAAATCTGCCACCGTTGTTTATGACAAATGAAATAAAAATACTAAAAATAAAAACTTACTATTATTTAGTAGGTTTTAAAATTCAAAATTTTTATGTTTTTTCTCGATATTCTGAAAACTTTGACATTAAATGTCAAAACATGTTTGTTTGAATATAGTGTCAGCGGTGACAGATAACTGCTGTTGTGTATGATTGTTTATTTTAAAAAGGTGATTTTTTTTTTTTTTTTTTTTTTTTTTTTTTTTCACACTTTCGGGGTCATCCCACCCAGGTCCGACGGCGACCGCCCCCTAGGTAGCACTGCAGCCCGAAGGCTATTGTACCTGACCCCTTACCTTCTCATTCACACACCATTCATTCCATAATTTGATGGTTGCTGCTCGGTCCGCTTTCCCCCGAGCAGAAATACCGTGCCGCTGCCCAAAACACGCTGCTCGCCGACACCCATCCAATTATGGGCGCGCATTCCACTGCTTAACCCGAGATCGACGCCTTCGCCGATACAACTGAAGCCGCTACAAGCGCGCCACAAGAAAAGTGTGGAATAGTTAGTTAATTTTTAGTCTTCCTGAAGATACTATCAAGCAAAGGCCACCAAGTGTTATTTGTTATTTAAAATTTAACTGAAATTGATGCTACAAATTATTCCTTATTTAATAATATATACGCACTTTCTTTGATTTTGCGTTTTTGTGAACAAGTTTCCTTTTGCTAAATGCTCGAAGCATCCCATTATTCATGATTGTTATCAAATGCGTGTTGGCAGATTTTTGATTTATGAAATTCTGTGTTTTTAATGTATGATCTGTGTTCTTTTATGCGTTTATTAATGGTCTTACAAGTTTCACCTATATAAACTTATTGCATTCAAAAGGTATTTTATAAATGATATCTTTTTGTATTTTCATTTAAGTTGTATGGTTTTGTTAATTGAGATCTGATTGTGTTTTGTAGGTTTTAAAGATTGTGCGAATATTAAATTTATGCCCTATTCGTTGAATTTTATTTGATAGTCCGAATATGAAAAATAAATTTGTAATAGGTCTATTTTGATTTTGTCTTATAACTGAGTTTCAATTCAAGGAAACAATTATTTATAAAATCAAGAGATAATTATTTTGAATTAAAATATTTTCGACTGATCTTTATCTCAATATATATATTCTTGATTAGAACAAATGGCTTTAATTAATCAAGCCCTAGACTTTTTACTGAAATCCTCTTTAACCATTATTGGGTGATTTGAGTTAAAATTTAAGCATCTATTTGTATGGTGTAGGGTTTCTAGATTTTTGCTCTTAAAATTGTTTAAATCTTTTTTATTAAAATGTCAAGAAATGGTAGTTGTGAGTTGTTTTCTTTTCTAACGTAAACTTAATTGTTATTCTGTGTATTAATGTGTTAAAAATTATTTAAACAGTGTTCGTCATGTTGGTATATAGAAAACGTCATCCGATATATTCCACCAAACTAAAGGTTTATATTGATAATTTCTACAAAATTTGATTCAAAGTTTTTCTATAAAAAAATATTACTTAATAAAGGTGATAGAGGTGAACCCATAGCTACAGAGGTTTCTTTATAAAAATCAGTGTTATATTGAAAATATTGTTACAGACTTTCTCAAAAATGTGTTTAGGTTATAGAATTTGAGAGTTAGATCATTTAATTTAGTTTGTTAATTTATTTAAATAATTTACCTTAATTTTCCAAGTTCTTTCATCACTTTCGAAGGTTTCGAAAACGCCTGAATTATCCATTAACAACTTTTATGCCATCATGTACTATGGAATTTTCTACGATATTTCCTGAATATTCTGATCATTCTTTACTCTTCCACCATACTATAAAAGGGCGACGGGAAACCTCGGACTGAGTTAGTACAATATTCGACTTTTTTGTGCTGTAAACTTCAGACAGTGACATTTTAAGATTTCGTCGTTATTGTAAACTAAAGAAGTTACGTTACATTGTAGTTAATAAAGGTATAAAAACGAAGGCACGTGTTTTTATGCGAGTGTGTTTTGGAACAATATGTTGTTTTGACACAAAAAGTTAAAAGCTCACTAAGAATAGTGTTTATGCTTAATTTTGTTCTTCTGCCGTAAGATGGACATCATTTTAATTTATTTCTAATAATATCAAAACTTACTCAGTGTATTATTTGGATCAATATCAATATGTTTGATAATTTCTCTAAGAAATGTTTAGATTTTAATGTATGTATCAGTGTTGTTTACCAAAGGATCTAAAATGGTGGCAAAAATTTTGCTAATGGATGTGTAGGTGGAGTTTATACAATCCTACTATAGGACGGGCATATTGGGTTTATGTATTTTTGGCACGGTAAAAAATGTGGTGTTTTACTGTTGTGAGGTGTCAGTTTAAATCTTTCATTATCTGTAAAAGAGTTTTTATTTTTTTATTACAAATTTATTTTACCATACATTCCCGGACTATCAAATAAAATTCAACGAATAGGGCATAAATTTAATATTCGTACAATCTTAAAACACAAAACACAATCAGATCTCAATTAATGTAAAAACAAAACTATACAACTTAAATGCAATGAAAATACGTAAAATGTCATTTATAAAACACCTTGCGAATGCAATAAGTTTTATATAGGTGAATCTTGTAGAATTAATAGTCAAACGCATAAAAGAACAATAGATCATACATTAAAACATAGAATTTCATAAATCAAAAATCTGCCACGCATTTGATAACAATCATAGAATAAACTGGGATGCTCTGAGCATTTTAGCAAAGGAAACTTGTTCTAAAACGCAAAATCAAAGAAAGTGCGTATATATATTATTAAACAAAGATAATTGTGTAGCATCAATTCTAGTTAATTTAAATAACACTTGGTTGCCTTTGGCTTTTGATACTGAAGTATCTTCAGGAAGACTAAAATTAACTAACTATTCACCTTTAAAATAATCAATCAATACACCAGCAACCAGTTATCTATGTCACCATGACACTATAACTAAATAAAACATGTTTTGACATTTCAATGTCAAAGTTTTCAGAATATCCGAGAAAACATAAAAATTTTGAAATTTTAAAACCTAAATAATAGTAAGTTTTTTATTTTTATTATTATTTCATTTGTCGGATAACGGTGGCAGATTTGCCACTGAAACGTCGATTTTAATTATCTTTTTTACTTGTTTAATTTTTTTTTGGTTTTTAGTACTTTTTAATTTAATTTCGCGTACCCAAATAAATACTATCCAGGCTATACTTGTTTAACAGTGCATTTTCAGACTGATCTTTATATATATAAACTTTAAAAAAAAGGTAATTAATAAGCCCTTACTTTTTACTGCAAGTAATATTTTCATGTTTTTTAACATTAATTAGCTTTTTAAGCTAATTATAATGACTAAACAATTCTTATGTAAATATAAAAATACATAGATTTCAATAAGTGAATTAATCTAGAATATATTGAGTACCAGGGCCGTATTATCCATTAGGCTGACTAGGCTACAGCCTAGGGCGCCATGAAAAAATAGGCGCCAGACAGGGGATAAATAGGCGCTAGACTAAACAGGGGAGGCTTTAAATAAATAAAAAAATGTAGGTTTGTGTGAGGATTTGATTTTCCGCTCCAAAAATTTTTTGGTGGAAAATAGGCGCTCCGGGAATTTAAGCCTAGGGCGCCTCAAGCAGTTAATACGGCCCTGTTGAGTACTCAAGTTATAGTTTTTTTAACGTTTTTTATTAATAATCTTCTATTTAAGAACTTTATTTAAAAATGTTTTGTATTTTTTTAAAACCTAATTATACCTATAAAAATTATAATAAGAAAAACCAAAACAGTATGTGTTGTTATTGTTAAAATAATTTTTAATTTCTATTAAATTTTTTTTTTTTTCATTTCACAAAGAATATTTTCTGAAGATTTTTGCTTGAGTCAATATTGTTATGTCCTTAATTTTACCGTAGCAAAAACTTTAAGTATGGTCAAATCTAATATGTGCATCAAAAATAAAATAAAAAAATGTTTTTGTCTAAGGAAAACACTGAACAAAAGGCGTTATTGTCACCAATAAGGCATATTTTTGGCATGTAATATGGCATTTAACTTTTTGAACTAGGTAAAAAATTTATTATATTAGAAATAAAATCTTCCTCCTGAAAGTTGTAAATTGTTACATATCATACATCATTGAGAACTAGAAGGATTTAAGAGGTATTCCAAAAAGGCGCCTAATTTAAATTGCTAATAACTATATTAAAACCATCTAAATTTGACGAGGTTCAATCCATATATTATTATTTCATACTATACTATAGGTAACAATACCGGCTTTACACGTGTTAAGAAGCTTTAGCAATGTACCAAAGCAAGTAACTAAAAAATATGTATTTCTATTTATCAACTGGCAAAAGTACTAAATTAATTGGGCTACATGCTGCATGTACCTAAATTTAGTTACTTAATTTAGCAACTATATGGAGCTACTTGATACGTGTAAAGCCTGGTTATGATATTTTCCAAACTTATTTGAGTTTAGAAAATAACTTATTACAGTCCTGAGTCCTAAAATTAATATTAACAATAAATGCAGGAATACCTTTAAAGATAAAATCTTTACCAGGCATGGTAGTGGTAGTGGTGGTGGTGGCTCGTTTGCCAAAAATCATTAAAATATGGTGTTATAAAGTTTTTTTTTACTACAAAATTAAGCCTGCAAACTAATTATATTTAATATTAAGAATAAATGCAGGAAAACCTTTAGAGACAAAATCTTTGTGTTGTGTCCGAAAAGTAAACAATTACCCCAACATAACACACACGAGATGACAAACGGTCAAATTTGTAATTTTTCTTTTACGGCACATTATTTGTTTATAATACAACACAGTATGAAATAATAGATATTTATGATATAAAGATCATAATAATATTACACGCCCTGTTATCTAATAATTCACGGCTAGTACTACAATGATTGTTTATGATCCGAATTTGTTCTTTTTTTGTCTAATTTTTAGTTTTTGTCAGTAAACTATTCCAGTGTAAATGAAGTACTTAGTACTTTATTAAAATTGTTATAGTATAAAGTCCTATAAAGAATGCCATTTTGACACTGAAATTAAAATTCATAAAAATGTTTTCTAAAAAGAGTTAGTTTTAAACATGTTGCACACGGTACTTTTTATACGACAGGAGAAAATAAGGAATACTATGTGATTTTTATTATTTTTATTCTTTTAACTTTTAACAGGACTGTGTTAAAAATTTTCATTTGCCGCACTATAGAATGTTAGAAAATTTTGGACAAAATTAGAGCTCTCAAAAAGTATAGGTCGCAAATATTTGATTTTTGCACAAAAATGTAGTTGAAGTAATTACCTATCCCATAAAAATAGCCATAAGGGCACTGTAGTTATGTCTCAGTAAAGTCTGATGTTGTTTAAAAATATTTGGGCAGATTCTACTACTGAAAATATAAAAAAGTTTTTATAAACATAGGTCCGAAAATGCCTCGTTCTGAAGATACAGGAAGTTAAATTTGTAAAATACTTTTGTTTTTTTTACATCTGAAATACCTTTTGCCCAATAATTCGGCAATGCATTTATGGGATAAAGGGGGTAATTTATTACTAACTAAATTACATTTTTAAGCCCAGTGGCGTCTCAATCAGTAAATGAAGACATATTTCTAACAAAAAAATGGTACCCCACTGACAGTGTCACTCCGTGAAAACAACCATTTTAGTAAAAATTGTTAGAGAGAATACCCTAGTTAAATAAGTATGTATTATTGTTATTACATGATTGCTAATAAAAATTAGGATACCAACTCTTAAAAAAGTTTCCGCAAAGCTTCTTTATGGTCTTAAAATATGTCAAATTGATTTTTTGTCTCTTTAACTAAACAACATACGAAAAAATCAAGAGACATAAAAACTGTATTTTTATTTGCTTAATCTAAAAAAAAGCAAAACATTTTACACGATTTACACAGTCAGTGTCGTACCATTTTTGTGTTAGAAATATTCCTTCAGTCGCAGCTCGAGACGCCACTGGACTTGGAAATGTAAATAAGATAGTAATAAATTAGCTCCCCAATTTTATAAATATCATTGCCAAATTAAAGCAAAATTGAGTAAAAGATATTTTAGAGTAAGAGCCCGTGAGCGGCAGATCTTCGTCATTTTGTAAAAACTGAAACTTTGCAATGCATGCCAACAAAGGTAGAAGTAATGGTAGATTATGAAGTTTGAGTCATAGTGGCTTTGGCAGGTACGAAGTACCAAAGGTTAATTAATTGAAACAAAAACTTCGTTATTTTGTAAAAGCTGAACTTTATATATGTTACTTGGGTAACTATAAGAAGATATTTTCCCAATCGGCAGACAGTTTTGACAGTTCCAACCCCTTGGCAGACAAACATTTTGGAGTGACTCAATGGTCCGACCATATACAATATTTTTGTTATTTAACAAGATATGACAAAAAGTCTTATATAAGAGTTCTAGGTTTTTAAATAGACATGTACTTAAAATATTTTGATGTATACAGGATGTTCCAAAAACATTTTTTTAAATTAACCTTAAAGCAATAACTTTGTTTTTGAAAACTCTGTATACATCAAATTATTTTAGGGACATTCTCATTTGGAAACTCTACAAATCTCATATAACACTTTTTGTTATATCTTGTCAAATAACAGAAATATTGGTCTTTATCGGACTATTGGACCACCCCAAAATATTTGTCTGTCAATGGGTTGGAAGTGTTATAACTGTCTGGCGACTAAGGAAATAACTTCTAATAGGTACCCAAGTAACATAATGTAAAATTTAGCTTTTACAAAATGACAAAACCTAAGTTTTAATTTATTAACCTTTGGTACCTGGTACCTGCCAAAGCCACTATGAGTCAAACTTCATAGTCTATCATCGCTTCTACCTATGTTGGGAGCATGTGCTGACAAACTTTCAGCTTTTACAAAATGACGAAGGTCTGCCGCTCACGGGCTCTTGAACTATTTTGAATATAAAAAAACATTTTTACAAGCTTGTATATCTTGAGAACGAGAAATTTGCGCACCCATGTCTATAAAAACATTTTTCCATATTTTTAATAGTAGAATTTGTCATTATATTTTTAACAACATTCTGTAACACCCTGTTTATTAAAAAACGTAATAATTAGTCTATTTTAAGCCTCTAACTTGGGAACTAAAAATAGGTGAAACAATTTTCTATAAATGTTCGAATGGTTTTATAGCCAGCTTTTGATTTAGTAAACATTTGTAATATTTTGTGGGTGTTTTGATGCTTGTAGTGCAATATAAATTTTTTATTTTGGAAATGTCAGATTTAATTAAGACAGTTAAAACTAAATGACAGAAAATAAAATAATTTTTACTGGTTGACATGTGGAAAAATTTTACAAAGTAGTATCATACCACATGTAAAATTAGTCATTTTCGGATTCTGTTCGACGTGCGTTTTTAGACACTTTTTATAGCAGTCGTAGAAAAACATCTTTTCCTAGCTTAATAGTAAAAATTGTTAAAATATTATTATGCTAAAATCATAAAAGTCAAATCATTATTTTTGTTTAAATTATAATATATGTATCATTTTGTATTTTATCATTGTTAGGTGTAAACAAATATTTATAAAATCGAATACGACCTAATAAAACTAAAACATATAATTATAACTTATCAAAAAAGTAAAAATAAATTATAAATAAAACGTTTGTACTTTGTAATAAATGCAAAATAATAATAGATCTTTAGCAAATATCTATACCCTAAAAAAAATTATAAAATTGTTGTTACAAATTTAAAAATTATTCTAAATATTTATATAAAACCATTTGGAAAATGCATTAAATAAAATTGGGCAACACAATACAAGTTTTTAATTAATTTTATCCATATTTTACAAAATAATAAAATTTTATTAATTTCTTAAAAGTTAAACAAATAGTAAAAAATATTTTTTAATAACTTTTTTTTATTTTTATTTAATCTATAAAGGTTTTATACAGTGTATATATACTGTATATCTACATTTGTAAGCGTCCCATAAACAAACTTTTTTATTTATTAAAAAAAGTTACTGTTTATAAAAAGCTTAGCGTTGTCCAAAATCATCAGATAATAAATTGTATCTGTCATTCTCAAGGTTTGATAAAAAAAGGAATTTTTCCTTAAGAGTAAAGTAATATATGATTAAATATAATAGGATTAAAAATTGGTATAAAAAAATACATATGTTTAAAATAAAAATACCGTTTTTGTCATTTGGGAAAGAAAATTATGCCTAAAATATACTAAGTTTTTAGGCAGAATCTAAAAAATAAATAATACAAAGGATTTTTCTTAAAAAGGAATGTTAACAATAACTTTTGATTTGTTAAAATTGTTAAAATATTTAAGCCGTATGCTCCTCGCTGAATCTACGATGTGTCAGATGTTTTATATTTTTTTAAAGTGTACTTTTAATAAATTAATTACATCATCTTGAGACACCCTGTATACTACTGTAAACTTTCTAGAAATATTACCACAGCTGTACCAATTCAAAAAGAAATATTTTTTTCTAAATGCATACTATATATTACTAACAGCAGTACTCCATGAGTGCATTTGTATGCGAACAGTCAATCTAAAGTTCAACATTCTTAAACTAAATGGAAAAGCTATAGAAAATTTAAATTGATTCCTAAATTTAAATTGTTGATAGCTGGACGCAAATAGTAAATAGCTACAACTAGCCTATTTAAAGAGAGAACAGTTACTGGAGTTTTCATAAAGACATTTTCATTTGTAGTTGTCATCAGATATAAAGTAATTTTACGTTTGCTAAAGATATTTCATACTTATAATTTACGAGCAATGACAAAAATATATTGTCTATGCCTGCTAACATAATAATACTTATGTTTTTTTGTCCTTAATACTGGTTCTTAAAGCTTTACCAACTTATTTTTACTCTTTAAGTTTAGCCCTATTAAAAAATCCTATGTATAGGGGGCACTTATAGGTGTGTGTATTTAAAGTTTTTAAAAAATCGTAAAAAAGTGTGTTTTTAAAAAACGTCTCTAATTTCTAACTACCTTTTCTATATTGTATATAACAATAACATTTTGTTCTACTACTTATAAATTAAGTTCCTAAAATTTTTAAAACAACAACTAATAATTAGTTATATTAAGTTTAAAGTTTCGGTCTTAATAAATACAAAAGAAAAAGGCAAGGTAATAAAATACATTATACAAAACTAAATCTAACCTTAGAAACCTAAAAAATTTAAAAAAATATAATTATTACTTCAACGTTAAAACGAGTTTTCTTTAACAATAAGTACGATCGTGTATATTACTCTATTATGATAATATTTTAGGTAACTACAGCTTTAAATGACATATTTTATAGCGGTATTTATTTATTGAACAGCGTGGTTACGCCTCTTCCGTCTTTGTGGTTTGAATATAAAAATCTATTGTGATTGCCAAGAAAGAAATTGGAATAGCATAAACGTATTAAAGGGTTTTGAATGTTTTATAAATTATAAATTATAAGCGATAATAATTTTTGTACTTTAAGTATTACCATCTACGAGTAGGTATCCTTTAAGAATATAATAAATATAGGTTGGTAAACTTAAAAAGGAAAGTTTATAGGTACGTTATAACCGGGAATGCTAGGAAGTTTAAATATTTGTTATATAAAGAGCGATATCACTTAAATATTACTTGTTGTTTAAAAATATAACATTTTTATTTTTCAAGATCTTTTAATAACACACTGTAAATATCACTTTATGTCATGTGATGTAGCAATTTTTATACATTTTAAAAATAGTTTATTACGGTGTGTTTTATAATAGATGTTACAAGAGGATAAACGTACTAAATTCTTTAAATTTTTTTAAACGGCATTTGGGAAAAATTTGGAGCATTCAAAACTAAAAAATACAAAATTTAACCACAATCGGCAATATACAGAAAGTTTTAACTATAAATATTGAAAATTGCAGTAATTAAAATACTTAATTTTAAAAAATAGGGCTAAAATATGTGGGTAAAAACTGTAGACAGTTGTAGTGTAGGTAACATTTTAAAATAGGAGCTTTAAAATTTAAAAAAAAATGTTTTATTCATAATTTTTAGAGTACGTACTAGCACTTTTTTAAATAGTCGGTTTAATGGCCGAATAAAAAAGCATATTTACTTAGTATCTGCTTACTATGACTTATTTTTCTTTTCAATAAACGTCAGACATAAATAAGTAGCAAAATAAATAAAACATTTTGTGTAACTAAGATATCTTTAAATTTTGACATAAAATACATAATAACAGTTCTATTAACAAATTTTACTTTACTCTCTACTACTCTCTTTTACTACTAAGTAGCCCTCTTTATCAACTTAAGTATAATTTTATATATTTGGTTCTAAACCATGGTTTCCCAACATGGCGTTTAAAAATTAAAAAATGTTTTATTTTCATCCATCTTCTTACACCTATCTACAGACACACTTTATATAGAGACTTGTTGCAATAAAATTAATACGTTTTTTTTAAGTCATTAAAAATGTTTTTTTTTGTAAAACATTTTTGTAATATTGTATTTTTACGTATCTGTTTCTTAAATTTGTTTATCAATAATTTTCCAAGAATTTTAGAACATGTTATACTTTAAGCATTTCAGCTAGATTTTTCCTATGTTAACTACAATAACTTTGTATTATTAATTTGTATATTTATAATACACAAGTTTTTAATTTGGTAATAACGGGTTTACTAATTTTATTATAATGAAAAAGTATTCCTAATCCGTACCAGCACAAAAGTGTATTGTGTAGCAATGCAATGGTGTTAAAATATAGCTACCTACTAGCCAAAACTAAAAAAGCCTTAATTATATATAAATAATTACTTCCAATTCACTTTTGTACACTTTTTTACGGGCAGTGGGTTCTCGGATGGCGTTTATTCGAGAAAAAAACAAAAATAAAAGATGGAAAATAGGACACTTTTAACAGGTTAAGTTAAAAATACAAAATTTATTTTTTGGCTTTTTGTAATAAAACGTTTATATATAAAGGAAAATAGGTATACTAAATTTTAAAAGACGTAACAATGTAGTTTTTACCTTATTAAAGCAAAATATGACAATTTTATTATCTAGTGGATGTAAATTGCAATTTCCGGTTTAGTTGAAATTCAAAACAAAATCTAGAAGTAGAAATGGTCTGGTGGAAAAAAACAAAGTTATTTTAAATTTTTTACACCCCGTAGTTAACAAAAAGTTAGACCTTTAGTATATATGTTTAAATAAAGTTTAATTCCTATTTTTATTGTAGAATTACCGCTTGATGTTTGTCGGTATACATCGGTAGCAAATTTTATTTAAATATGGTAGAACATAAAAATGCTATAAGGATCTATAGGCAACACGCAGTATTTCTATTATAACTAAAAACATGATTTGTAAATCTAAAATGCTATATTTTATATAAAATAAACCATTATTTATTTTAGGTTAATATTAGCAATTTATGTAAATATTTAAAAACGTATAAAAAAAAACCAAAAAACTTAGTTTTCTAATATATGACAAGTTTCAAAAAAATCAGTTATGTTACACTATATTATTATATTTTTTGTAAAATAGGTTCTAAAATATTGACATTTATAATTTATTAACAAAAAGATTACTACTGTCCAATATTCCAAAATGTTTAACAGCTACCGGTGATCCGATTTAGGACGACAATATTGGGGATTTCCCATAAATTTGGCCTAATGGTGAAAATAGCCGCAGCTTCCGTCCTTAGGGAAAGGGATTGGTGTATTTGCTTTACGGTTCCGTTATCGTCTGATAAAGAGTTTTTAAGCTTTTCCTTTGTATACTTTCTAAAAGTAAATTACGGCATGTACGATTTTTAGGTAGCTTTTAATAATTCGCATAATAATTATTAATTTTAAGTATAAGTACTTAGTTAATATAATGAATATTTTTTAGTATAAGTTTTTTATTCTATTAAATGAGATAAATATTGCCTCTAAGGCACAAATTAAGTGTGCAAAATTAATTGTAAGAATTCCTTTAAGAAGGAAAAATTCCAAAAGTAGTACTCAAAGTTCAGAACTAAAAATAATTATTTAAACTTGCAAAATATGCAAAAAAGTGTAGAAGAAAGGTAAAAGGACGAGTAAAGCAGCTTGTGTTGCACCCCAGTAGCGGACAGTCAAGATTGGACTCAACTAGAATGAAGTCCCTTTTGTTCATTTTTAAACCCATAAGTGCCTCTTCGTTGTCCCATATTATCTTACTTAAGGGAAGAATGGATTTATTGTAACCACATGTTGCCAACCTAAGAGTACCACTGGTGGTCAGGCTACGTACTAAGTATTATTTAAGTTATTGTCCTTGTTTAATTCTTATTGTTCTTTAACGAGTATTATTAATTTGCTTAAAGTGCTGGCCATTTTAAATTGTTTTTTAATATATTTGATTTCGCTAAATGACTTAAAATTAAAAAATTGTTTCTACATCTCGCCTGGCGTAAGGCAGTAAATTAAGTTTTATAATATGTAATGCTTTTTACTTAAATCAAAAATTTTTGACAAAAAAACGTATTAAATAAAAAAAATTATATTTATTCTTGGCTTAATATTGCTATTATAATTAATTATAAGTTTGGCAATCGTACACTCTGTTAGAAAATAACTAAGAATTTAAAAAAAAATCAAAAATGATATACGAGTATACAGGTTGTTACAAATTCGAGCAACACCCACCACCATTAGGATCTTGAAAACGGTAAGAGATACAAGGTTAATTAAATTGGGGCAAAGTTGCGCATTTTTATGCTAAACAATATTTCGTTTCAAAAATCTTAAAATTAGCAGTCGTTCCGGAATTATTCTGCAAAAAGCAAAATTTTGCGAAACAGTTTTTATTGTTTTTTTCGGTTTATTTGAAGAATAATTTTAAAACTAACAACACAATAACATTCTTGTAGCTTGTTGGTAAAACCATAAATCAATAAATTATTATAAGGAATAAAAATTAGTAGTAATAGAAATAAATGGATGCATACTTACCTTCAAACTGAAATTTAGGTAAAGCGATAAGTCCGTAAAATGACAGAATTATTTACTAAAATGTCTTGCTTTTTACTGCCAGATCAATAGAATATTATTCTGCCAGCGCCACTAATAAATATTACGTATTGATCTTACCATGATACATTACCGGAATAAAAATTATTGGAAAAAAATTAATTACTCTAAAGTTCGGAACCTTATTTGGTAGTAGTTAGTAAAAAGTCCATATTTTGTTTAGTAATACGTAATGCCTAAAACAGATTTTATAGGTTAGGAGGTACAAGACAAAACCATTTTTGTTAAAAAGCATGCGTATCATACCATACAAGATATAATTGGGTAAGTCATACCCTACAAAATTAGGTTATTTTTATTAAAGTCAAGTCAGTGAAGCGTTTTCGCCAAAAGTCCCCAGTAACAGCTTTGATTTTATTTTTTTGTTTTTGTTTTCTTATTCTTTATAAAATTTAAAATGAGAAAATAATAATTTGTATGGTATAAAAAATATTTATTTTATTTATACAGAGTGTTTAAAACAAAATTTCAAAAAATTTTTGGTCGTAATTCTTTATTAAAAATTTATAAAAAGCCTTTTTTAAACCTATGTCCTAAAAGTCCCGCTTTCGGAGCAATAGAGTGGTAAAATTTAAGAAAAATATTGTTTTTTTATCATACCTTTTATACCATAACGTCTTCCCAACTTTCCAATAATATCTAGTAAAAAGTTATTGTAAAAAATATTGTTTTACTACATACAGTACCGGTGAAAGTAAAAACGGTATACTTTGTGATAACACAATATTTAGGTTGCTTAAAATTTTATATATTTATCCATTATTAAAATTATTGGCTAAGCATTAAGATAAACTAAATGTAGATTTAGCAGCTTAAGCTTAAAAACATGTATTTTTAAAAATAATAAAATGTTTTAAATTTAAGCCAATGATAAATAGCAACTGAATTCTTAGCATTTTACAAAAAAAAACATCTCTACATTTACAGCAGTAACTTTCAAGTAATAAGAGGCAATAATATTTAATATTAATATAATCATGATTAATATTATTATTGATTGTTTAATATTATCACTAACATTCTGTTCTTAGATCTGGCTTTCAGCGGCACTTTTTGGAGTCATTCACCTAGTTGCGCTGCAGCCTAGAAGCTTATTGTGCCTTGATCCCTACCATTTAGATACTTAGTGGCTAGTTGCCATTTGCGGATTTTTACGACCACGCGCCGTAAACAAACTCGAGGCCCTCCAGAAGGTTTCTGGTACATGCGCATTAAAAAGTCATGTCCAGTACCGGACTTAAATCTTTTTAAATCATTAACTAATTTAAAAATCTTAAAATATCAGTATTTTAATATGTAAATAAATTAGGTAGTGATATAAAAAAATTATAGACACGATACGTCAACAGTGAATAAGGACAAAGATTTGCTAAATTAACTTTGAAAAGAAGGTAAACGGATTACGTGGGTCACGTTGACAGGAATAACAATTTACGATCGTGAGTTTAATATCACTTTATAAAATAAAAAAAGCATCTTATCCAGATTGTGTGATGTATTTTTGACTACTAAACACGAATGCGTGATCAGAAAAGTCACAATTTTGTCCTAATTTTAAAAAGCTTTAGACATGGGCATGCGAGTCATAGGCCACAATATTTTCTTATTCAAATATAAAAAGTGATGGTGACCCAGACATGCAAAATAGGTTTTTATTTATGTTCTGAACTTGAATCAAAGATAAATTTTGCTTTAGCTTCCACCAATATTCAGTACTTTGCGAAAAAGCGTTAAAACATTGCTGATTTTATCTTTCGATATTTTGAGGTTAGAGTTTAGCATATATGACATTTCTGGGTCTAATACTTTTGTTTTATTTTGTAGAATAGTGTAAGTCGAGGAAAGATAAAGGAGGAAAAAAGTTTTCGGCCGAAAAACAATGTCGGGGTTTCGCAATATCAGAGCATGAGAATGTGCGTCCAACAACTTCTGAGAATAACATTAAAAACATTTTAAAACATTGGCCTCTAACCTGTAGTGATAAAAAGCAATAAAAAAGGAGGCATTAAATTTTTAATATAAAATACAGCTAGAGACAAATTAGACATTTACATATCATTACACATTTAGAGTTCAGAACATATTACAGAGAGGTTTAGAAACAAAATTTGATATGTTACTGCAATAAAAAACGTAAACGCTTTTGTCGATATACTTATTAGAGGATTTAACAAAATACTTATTACGTTCTAATTATTTAAAACTGTCAGAGTAGCAAATTAGGTCATAACATTTCATTAATTATGTTACATTGTAAAAACTCGTATAATACATTATATTAGTTGATATACCTATTTCACTTTTTTTATTAATACTTACTTTTCTCAAATATGGCAACAATTGACATATAGTATATTAGACCTTTTTGATGTAACTGTATTTTTAGGAATTTATTTAACCACGATTAGTGGCTTTTTAAAGTAATGTGATTATTTTTTGTTCAATGTCATGATCTAACGAAAATGAATAGATTTTAGTAATAATCGAATTATAAATAGTCTGTCAAGTACCTGTATAATAAAAATACACGTTGAATAATGTAATAAGTAATACATCTTATTCAAAGTTGTTTTCAAGACCTATGGAGCATATCAAAAGAAAACACCACAACTCTATAAGGGATATATTTATTTGACATAATATTGTAATATACATATGTACATACATAAATATACAATAATTTTAATATATTAATGGTATTAAAACTAAACAAGATAAACAACAAAAGGTTGATGAAATTAGGTATAATGCTAGGATATTTAGTTCTACTTATTAGTGTAAGGGTGTTTTAATTTTTATTTATTATTTATTTATTTTTTATAAATTTTCTAGTACACTTAGGGAATTGCATTCAAACATGGTAAGAGATGGTACATTTTCTTTTCATATATATGGTGTAAAAAGTGACCTTTTTTTATAAAATATAACGAAGAAAAACGTTTTATTGTAACTTTTAAACTGCTTTTTAAAGATAACAGAAAAATTATACGTGCACCATATGTAAAAAGTATTTTTATTACATAATTTTCACCAGTAAGTAATCCTATGCCCTGTGCAATAAGTATACTTTCTGCACTAAGGACTCTTGCAGCACACAAGGCATCTTAATAATAACTTCTAATTGATACTTAATATCTTTGCATTCTGTAAATATATAAAGAGTGTCCTTTGAAAAATGAATAGACTTTAACTAATAAAATGCTATTGAATTAAATATTAAAAAAAAATAATGTAACGGTCAAATATTTTAGTCTAGGGGATTTGGAAAAATAGTTTTATACAAAAGTTACATAATACTTCCAGCATTATCGTTACACAAATACTTATATAAGCAGTGTTTTATTTAGTCCTGGTGAAACAAAGTAGTCTTTTTCAAATGAAACACCTTGCATATTTTTGAAAATTTGAATTCTACAATACATTCTAAAATCATTTTGTAAAGAGTTAAATGCATTACAATGCAACAGTTCGACAAATGATTTAAAAATACATAATTTTTGAGACTTGTATAATATAAAAAAATGCTTTAAATTCTAAAAAATTCAAAAACCAGGTTTCTCATTACCTCAATTAATTATGTCAAAAGCAGGTCAATTTAGCTTAGTCTATACCAGTATCAAAAATTATAAATTTTTAAATCTTTATACAACATTTTTTTAAAAAGCATTGCATGGAAATGCATACCACTCTACACAAATTGATTATAGAAATAAATGTAGACTCCAAATTTTTAAAAATATACAATACCTTTGAAATTTGCTTTTGATTGATTTGAATAAAGGCTACGTTGGTCTATCACACCTAAATGTTGTCCAGATTATGAGATATTTGAACGTTATGTCACTTGTTTAAAACACTGTATATACAAGATGTTTCCTAATTGCGGCAAGAAAATTTAAGTGCGTATTCCTAAGCCAATTTTATAAAAAAGGTTTATATGGACATGGGTTCTCAAATTTTTCGTTCTCAAGATACAGAGTGTTAAAGTAAAAAAATTTAACACACTTTTTTGGTAAAATTTGTTAGACTCGATATAAACGTTATTTAATTAAGTATTTGTTGTTGTTGTTACATAATTGCTAATAAGAAGTTATAACACTTTATTTTTAAAGGAAAAAAAAGGCCCTTGTATTGTCCAGGATTAAGCAATTTAGCGGATTTTCTGTTTTTTTTCTAGAGAAGCAAGCTACGTAAAAATATGGAAAACTAAAAAGTTGTACTTTTAGGTGTTTCATTCTGAAAAACTTTAAAAGTTGCAAAAAGCCAGTAACGTATATATCCCCCCTGCTAACTTTTGTTCCCTTAATTTTTCTTTATAAAATTTCGGTATGACTAATGGAAGGGTATAAACTACTTTTTGACGTAAAAATGATAGTTGCGACAATCAAGATGGCGGATGGGCGCCATCTTAGGAAAACAATTTAAATAGACGACGACATCATTTTAAAGCTCCTGACGAGTACTTTATAACCCTAGAATATAAAATCAATATCTTTACCTAGTACATAATGGTACTTCATAAATTACCTAAATACCTAAATTGAATGGTCATATTTCCGAAACTAATAAAGTTATGTGTAATTAATGTTGTATTTTCTTAAAGCTTTTTAAAAGTTCTTTTTAATGGTGATATAATATACAGGGTGCTTTTTAAAAAATATATACTTTGTCCTACCCTGTATGTTATTATCAGTATTCCTATTAAAAAGACATTTAAAGAGCTTTAAGAAAATACCACATTAAGTAATCTAACTATTAGTTTCGGAGATATGGCCATCCAAATCAGATGTTTAGGTAATTTTTAAAGTACCGCCATTTTGTAGTATGTAAAGATATTAACTTTATATTCTAGGGTTGTAAAGTACTCGCCAGGAACCCTAAAATGATATACTACAAGAATCCCCTTCACATTAATTTTTTTAGTACAAAAGTTAGCAGGGGGGTGTTTACGCCCACACTGTGTATATAATATAAACTTACTGACCACAAAATAAAATTAACTTTGTAAATTTTTTTCTAATTGCTTCCCCCTTTAAATTTTCAGTTTGTTTTTTGCAAAGCTGTATAATCTTATTTTTGCATATATTAGTATTATATTTTTAATTAGTTTTAAATGTGGATTGTCCATTATGTCGTGGTCAAACATATGATTGTTTAAATTAGAAAATATTTCTTTGTTTTCCAAAATTGATTTAGTTGTTTTACTCACAAAAATATTTAAAAAGTTGGGCTCTTTAGGTATGTTACCACCATTTAAATTGAAAATGTATCTTAATCTTTTCTCCACCTGAATGCATACTTTTATAACATCCATTGATGGACGTATCAAACCACCCTTATTTTTTTTATTAAGTAATTTAAAAAATTCTTATCTACTGAACTGGTAGAAATTACCTCTAAGGATAAACTGCACGTCATGCAAAAAATAATTTTTTTAGTTTTTTAACTACAAATCCAGCAATATATGTTACAACATTTTCTGATAACATAGATAAGTCTGGAATAAAACTTATATCCTCTTCTTCAATTTCTAGGGAATCAGGGACATCTAAATTGTATTTTTTTATCAAGCTTACATCTTGAATTGTGTTTATAGGTGGTATATGTTTATGTTTGGTAACATACAATATGCTCGTGTTCTCTAATGGAACACAATTACCGGAAATTCCTTTTATGTCTAAATTTAACGCTAAGCGTTTATAATTATTATAAAACTGGAATGCTGTGGGGTTGTTATTCCAGCCATTTCTAGACCTACAACATAAAATTTAATATTACTAGCTAGTTATTATATTTTTATTCAAATTTATTGTAAGGAAACAATAAGTGATGTATACAGGGTGATCATTTTTAAGTCGGCGCTATTGCTAACTTCTTTACTATTGGAGATACAAAGTCGGTTAAATTAGCAAAGTAGAAGTATTTTTTCCACTGATTAACGAACTGCCACCAAAAAATAATTAAACATCTGGTTTTCGATTTATTGCAAAAAATAGACTTTTTTTAAATGAAACCACCTTGTATATTATATTACTTTTCGAAAGATCTATTAAAGACCAATAAAAAAATCTGTATGTGTTATATCCAATTTTAAATAGTTTTGGAAATATGGCCATATCAGGAATTTCATAGTAAACTGGCTTTTTTAAATAGAAAACCCTGTATATTGCACCACCAAAAAAAAATAGCTTTAAGAAAATACCACATTTAAAATGTCTATCTCTTATAATTTTGGAAATATGGCCATTTAAATCTAAAAAATAGAAGATATATCTATTTTATCTTCGACACTAAACTTGGTGCTTATAGCTTGGAGCTGTAGAGATAATGAAGATTTAACATAATTTTCAGTTTTGGATGTTCATATTTCCAGAACTAAGTATAAGAGATAGACATATCAAAAGTGGTATTTACTAAAAGCTCCTTAAAATATCTATTTATTGATGACGCAATATACAGGGTGTTCTATTTTGAAAATGCCAGTTTACTATTAAAAATTGGATATAACACATGAGGAAATGGCAAATGTTTTTTGTTGGTAGCACGTTAATCAGCGGAAAAAATGCTACAACTTTGCTAATTTAACCGACTTTGTATCTCCAATAATAGAGAAGTTAGCAATAGTGCCGACTTAAAAATGATCACCCTCTATATGATTTCTTTTATAGGGTGTTAGTGCGACTGTGTGTATACTACTTACTTGTAAAAAAATATGATTCACCAAGAGAAAATGTTGATTTTGTATACAGGGTTCGCAAAAAAACTTAAACAATATAATATTTCTGTAAACTACCTTTAATTTTAATTTCTAAGCAAAATGACATTAAGAAAATTTATTAAGAATAGCATTTTGAATGGTTTAAGTATTGTTACAGGGGTATCAAAAACTGATTTAGGAGTTACCAAAATAAATTATTTTTAATTTTTGTAATAAAATGACCTAAAAAGGTCTCATAGTTTGCTTTTTAAACACCTGCTTTCTCCAAATTCCTACACAACACAATTTTTTAGTTGTAAATAAATGTGATCAAGGTGTTTCGTCAAAATATGAAGTTTCATAATATTTTTTATTATTGTTTTTATCGATTACAAACATTATTCTAAATAAATTTTCCTTGTGACATTTACCTTTAAAATAAAAAATAAAGGAAGTTTATTAGTTCTATTGGAGAATAATCATGTTTTTTAGGTTTTTGCAAACCCTGTATACAAAATCAACATTTTTCTCTTTGTGAATCATATATTTTTACAAGCAAAAACTTTTATGAAGAATGACTTTTTCTCGAAAAATGAAATTTTTGGTTTTGCTCTTGTTAACCTCATCGTGGACAGTCTGTATAATAAATAAGATCTTATTAGCACTTAATTTTTTCTTAAGAAAGTGCTATCCACCTAGATTTATATTACAAAAGAAAAACATGAATAACCTTATTATATAAAAAAAAACAAAAGTATTTGCTCTATTTGTCCTCCTTTAACAACTATTCTGGTACACACTGTATATTAAAACTAATACAACCTACCTGATACATAAGAAGAATAGTTCCAAATGATCCTGACTGGTCTTGTATGTTAGTATGTATTTGAAAGAAGCATTTTCCCTTTCTACATAATCCCTATAAATTCCTATGTATGAATTTATATTAACTAAAAATCCTAAAAATGGCGTTTTGTTTCTGGTGTTATATAAGTATAATCCAGCTTTAGTTTTAAGATTTTTAGTATACTCTCTGGCATCTTCTAACAGTGGTCTCCAGTAATTTTCTGATTCTTTTTTAAGTGGTGTTTTAGATCCTCTGCCAAAGGGATTTCGAGAATTCATTATATCAAACAATGCATCATATAGTTTAATAAATCTTACTGTTGGACCAGCTGCTAAAAAATCTGGATGTTTAAAATCATTCTTCAATGTTTCAATTGCATCTGCCACACTAGTGCTAATCATCTGAGCAGCAAGGTTGACCTAAAATAAATTAAAGGCATAATTTCGAAGAGAATAAAAATTTAAAGCGATTTTTAGGGGTTTGTTTGTACTAAAAACTATAACAATAAGCAAGGTAGGATTTAATATTATACAATCTTAAGTAAAAAATCTATTTTTATTATTTTAAATTAATTAATTGTATTAATTTTGGAAAATGATAATCAAAAACTGTATTGAAGTATCTAAAAGCTTACCTTCATTTTTTGTTTTTCCCATTCCATGTGGGCTTTTTTAAGTTTTGTTCCAAATCTAAATTGTTCCTTTTCTTGAACATTATAGAGATTTTTAACTATACCAAAGTCAATAGTATTTCCATCTAAATCTATAAAATTTTCACATTTAGCCCAATTATTTCGTAAGAGTTTTAACATATGGCATGGGTCAAATATTATATAAATATTTGATTTATCTTTTGGGTGTAGAAAAAAGACTTAATGTTATTAACATCTGCAAAATCTGCACCAAGCTCCTTAGCCATGGCAAAATTTGCACTTGGTCCATCACATGTTAGTGAGGTAATGATAACACCAACTTCATTTAGCTTAATTAATGCTTGTCGAACTATATTCGCTTTCTCTGATGCTGTCAAACTTTTAATAAAAAAATATCCAATAGGGAGCTTCCATCTTTCCTTCATAGACACCACCAGTAAAACCAAAGCCTCTGTAGCACAAGTTAGAGTATCATCACTAATATCAGTTCCCAAATTTACATAGCCCCAAGTTTTTTGTCCTACAAACTCAATTTGTTTTCTTATGGCCATCTCATCCATGATAAGGGAGCAGAAAGTTAATTCATTGTTTTTCTTTTTTTCTGCAACAATGGACTTAAGTGTTTCAAAGGAGCATGTGGTGAATCCGGGTTCACAATCAATACTACTAAGCCACGTTCTAATTGTCGATGGGGATGGCAGACATAAATTAAAAGTTCTTCTAACATACTCGTAGGCTTTGTTAGAATAAAACTGCAAAGTCATTGCGAAGCTTCTAAGTTCTTTGGGAAACTGCGAAGTTACTTGTCTTTTTCCCTTAGATTTATTAGTAATATTTTGAAGACTTCTTCGCAAAATAGCTAATGGAATTCCACTGAACGATTTTGTTAACATACTAAGGGCATCATTTGACATTAATCTTCTTCTGTGTAAGTCTCTAGTAACTTGTTGCAGGGAAGTAACTTTTTTTGCAGCCTGCATGCTTTTTTGCAATATTGGAAAGCTTCGAACGGAGTTGCTTCTTTTCTGCTAATAAACATTGTTTCTCTTGTAGAATACGCCGTGGTGATAAGCTAAAAAAATATCCAAGTTTAATTAATTAATTAAGTTTTAATAACAGGAATTGGAATAATAATAAAACAGTAGAGAGACATATGTTGACAATTGTTAAAAAAAAAAATTCACAGCTTGCAGGGCAAAAAAGTGGTAAAAACCGGCTTATTTTGGTATTTAAATAACCATGGAAAACCTCTTAATACTAAAATTTTAGGCTGCGCTTTTAATAGGAGCTTTGTTTGGGCGTCCTTTGAGGTATTTTTGGGTGAGAGTGAAAAACATTTTTTTTACTGTTTTGGCACACCCTAATATACAGTGTGGTTCATTTACTAAAAAAATGGAAACCTTGCTTATTTGTAATTTTTGAGATAACAAAAAAAAAATGCTTAATGCCAACTTCCCCATGTCGAGTAGCTTAAGCAGGTTTTTTCGCCCTTTCAGGGTCTTTCCACCCAGGTCCGACTATCGCCCCCTAGGTGGTGCACTGTGGCCTAAGAGGCTTATTGTGCCTTGACTCTTACTTTTTCCCATTCACACACCATTACAATACGTAATTTATGATTTTTTGTCTTTTTTTGAACTATTTCCAACTATTTTAATTCTGGTTAGCACATATCCAAAGGCTATACTTACCAGTAAGTATGAATAGTCCTCAGATCTTTCCTTCTTTTTTTGGAGTTCCTATAAGACCTACACTGTCAGAAGAGCTTGATCCAGCTTCATCTAATGTTCTTTTTACACCTTTCTGTTCACAAAGATAGAAAGTGGTGTTATGTAATACTGCTAAACAACAGATTTTTAATATTATCAGAAAATCAAATAAGGCGTTTCCATTCCATAAAGATTCCATAGACTCGATCTCTGATATGCAGGTTAGGGTACTAGAGCTAAAAAATAAAAAGATTTTATATGCTCATGTAGAATTTGTTTTGTTTTTATCTATTGCTAACTTGTTAGAACTACCCTTAGAAAGATACCTTAAAAAGCAAAGTTTAGATGTGGCAATAAATAAAAATTTTAAATATTTAATTTAAATATACAGGGTAATCAAACTTAAGTCGGCACTATTGCTAACTTCTTTATTATTTAAAGTGCATATAAGATCTGTTAAATTAAAGCACTAGTAGTATTCTTTCCGCTGATTAACATGCTTTCAACAGAAAATCAATTGAACGGGTTTTTAATATATTTCTAAAAATGTGCTTTGTTTAATGGAACACCCTGTATATGTTATCACCATTCGAAAGAGGTATAAAAGAGAGTTCTAGATTTTTTTAAAATAAATCACTCTATATGTTTTATTTAAAAAATGCTAGTTTTTTTACATGTGGATTCTTTTAAAGCACTTCGATGGATCTATTGAATGGTGATGGTCTTTCAATTAGAAAAAATATAATTTTTATGATAAATAAAAATGTTCAAAGTTAGCAATAGTGACGACCTAACTTTGATTCCTCTGTATAGCCTAAACATAAATAACTTTTTACCTGTAAAAATTAAAACCAATATTTAATTAAAGGTACTAACAGTTTAGATTTAGAGTACAAAATCTACGTTAAAGCATTGATTTCTAGTGGGCTTATAAGGAATAAAAGTTGCTATTAATAGAATAATTACCTTCTTGTTTCGGATGAATCACCAAGTTCCCTTGAAGACGATATAACAATTTCGAGAGCCGGTTCTTCTATCAAAATCCTAAAAAAAGTTTTTTAGAAATAAGTAAAGATGGGATTTTTAATTTCTCCTGTATAAAGTTAAGTTAAACACCTGCTTTCTTCCAATTTCTACCCAAAACAATTTTCAACTGTAAAAGAATGTAATCAAGGCGTTTTCGCTAAATTATAAGTTTAAATTTTGTATTATTGTTTTTATCAATTACAACCATTATTCTAAATCTAAATCAATTTTCCTAATGACATTTTGCTTAAAAATTACATAAAATAAAAGTTTTTAATAAACTTTTTATTTCGCTATTATAAACAAAAATAAAATATTAATTAAATTAATACCTTTGGTTTTGGAGTTTATCATCAGAGGAATCAAAGATATCTGACTGAGGAGCATAATTTTCTTGTAGTTCATTCAAAGCAGTAGACCTTTAACAAAAAGAAAAATATAAATAATTTTAATTAAAAAAACCTAATAAAGTAGTATTTTAGAGACAAAAGTAATATTTGACTATTGCCCACATGTTGAGTAGCTTAAGCAAGTTACTAAAAATAGATATTTCTATTTATCTACTTGCACCAGTACTAAATTCAATGGGTTTACATGCTGCATGTACCTAAATTTAGTTTCTCGATTAAGCAACTTTTTAAGCTACTCGACACATGTAAAGCCCGCATATATGGTAAAGTTCTGGGCTTGAGAGGTGACTCAATCAGTTTGACACCTAAATCTAAGCAATAAAAGCTTCCGTTTTTATAAATAAATCAAGTTTTCTTTTAACATGTTAATTCAAAATAAATCTGTGGTAAGATGGCAAAACCCGATATGTCACTTTAAGTAAAATGTTCACGAGAGATAAGAGAACAAATTTTTTCATGTTAGTTACAAAATTTAAATATTTTACTAAAATTGTGATTTTTCAGAATGGATGCATCAAAGTTAAGAATATCTCTCCTGAACATTTTACTAAAAGTGACATATTGAGTTTTGCCATCTTACCACAGAAATACAAACAGAATTTTTGCTGTTGGCATGAAAAAAGTAACACTAAAAAAATATAAATTACATATTAAATTATATGTGTATAGTATTTAAACAATTTTTGCAAATACACAGTAAACTGTGAAATAAGGATTTAAATTTTACTTGCAAGGACTGGGAAAGAATACTACTTACCGTTTAGATATAAACACATCCATTGAAGTTCCAGGAATGTTTTGAGATCTAAAAAAAAATAAAATGGACTAGTAGTTACTTTAATGAAGATAATTGAAGGCATCAACCATAAACTGTTAAATTTCAAAAACACTTTTAGATATTTAAAGAAAGAAATTAAACTTTTTATTCTAAATAATGTACTTCAGAATCTAGCGTTATATCAATAAATTACCACAAACAAAAATCAGTATTTTATTATATTACTACTGATTTTTTTATTAAATCTTTTTAAAATTACCCTGTTTTTTAATTATTACTTTCAATCGCGAATAATTTGAAGGGTATTAGTTTTCAAAAAACATAAAAAACATTTTTTGCTTATAGAATTACTTTTCCAACCAATTTCTCTTGTTCAAATGTAAAAAAAACACCCCTTAGGGGGAGGGGGGCTGGCAACCACCCTTAGGGTTTTGTAGCCCTTCGGTTTGATATGGGTTTTGTACCTTGGGCTATTTCTTATCTTCTGTTAAAATTTCAAGTGGATCCATACAGGACCAAAAAATTGCCAAGTAAAATGCTTCATTTCCTGTTCTAAAAAGCTACTTTAAACATTCAGAAAAAATCAGGTGTAAAAGTTGATAAAATGGAAGATTCAGAGTGTCAAAGGCAAAAATATTTTTAATTTATTTCCCTGTTTTTGGGGTTTTAGACATCGGTTGTTCAGATCTGATATTAAGCTAGAGAGCGCCAGCTACACTATTAAAATTTCTCTAAAACGACCTGACTTTTTGTGCTATTCTGTATTCTGTATGTACTAAATATTAGCATTATATGTATGAAAAAAAGTAAAATAAGAATAGAATGCAAAAAAATCACTTACTTTTTTTCTAGTTTAAATAAGCTACAATTTTTTTGGCAATTTAACTGATTTTACATGCATAGAATTTGTATCTAAAATTACTTTAATAAATCATCTAAAACAGTCTGTTAGCAAAAAGATATAATCAACCCATTGCTTTTTACTCTCTGAGGGGTATTTCACTCATGCAATAAGTAAAGCCACAACATATTTTATGCTGTCGACTGCTTGACTATATCAGTTAATCAGTTGTAAAAACTTATTGTATTCACAACTAAAAAATTGTTATACTATTATAGTTTTATAAAAATAATATAATATAAATCTTTATCACTTGCATTGACACACATTGGTTTTTGCGTTCCTGAAAAATACAAAATCAAGATAACCACTTACTTTTCTCGTAGGGCTTTTCTATGTAGTACATTAGGTCCCAGATTAAATCTAGGAATAGCTTCAGGTTTTAATATCCTTTTTCCTCTAGGTGTGACATTTATATCTTCTTCGTTAAAATGGGCAGAACATACATAATTGTAATATGATCTTTTCTCCACATCAGGATCAAAGCCTAAAGCCTCTAACCAAGTAAAATACCTATTTTTAGTTAATCTACAAAAGTAAAAAATTATAAATATGGGTACTTATAAAACATTATATGCTTATTTATTAAATAATAGTTGTTTGTAGCTTTATTATACACAATGTGCACTTCAAAACGTTTAATGCAGAATTTTTGCCAATGTGTGAAAAGGAGATGATCTAAAGCAGCTACAAAATGAGCCTGATGCGTCACCCTATCCAGAATGTTTACATCCAGACATTCTCTGTATAATCTTTATCTACTAGTGTTCGGCACACTAAAATTCAATTTGAACGTATTGAGCTGACACGACATGTATATAGTCTAAGATCTGACATTAAAAAAATATTTCATCTGTTAATTGAATGAAATAATATTTTCTAGGCAGATTTTAATGTAGTAAATGCAAGTGAACAACCTCTACCAGCATAGGTATGCTACAATTAATGAAAAATAATTACTTAATACTTAATTTATTTATAATTGTTACCTTTACATGTTAATTGCATAAACCAAACAGAAAATGTTCTCACCTGGCTGCAAGTAAGTGTAGCAGTCATAGAGATGGGTGCAAGGTTTATAATATACTGTTTGGTACATGCAATTAACATGCAAAGGTAACAATTATAAATAAATTGAGTATTAATTACCTAATTATTTATTATTAATTGTAGTAGACCTATGCTTGTTTACTTGCATTCACTACATTAAAATCAGCCTAGAAAATATTATTTCATTTAATTTACAGATGAGGGTATATTTTCTTAATGCCGAATTTTAAACTAATAGTAGTATAATTAATATAAACAGCACAACAAAAAATAAATAAATGTATTTTTCTTTGGCCTAAAACTTCTGTTTACTAGTGTACTACTAAACCTATTTTAAAACACATTCACCTATAATCTGGCAATTTTATATTGAGATATATCTAATTAAATAACTATGATTACTGACCTATGTAATACATTTTTTTGTTTAGTATATAGTATCCAAAATATACATAATTTATTCAAACTTTTACTCATGTAGGTAAGCCTAACTGTAAAATTTAAAAGGTAAATATATACAAAGTAAAATACCTACCTAAAATATGAAATACCAGGTATTTTGCCCTTATTTGGGCAAAAAGCAAGCATACAGCATTTGTTAGTATCCATTCCACCTTCAGTACACTTGAATACCAAAAAATAGTTTTTAAATTGTTTATTAACCTATTGAAGACAAAATCCTACCACAAAACACAAAATAAGTCAATCAAAGCACTAAAAACACTACCAAACAACGCGAAATATCAAATAATAATGGCGTTCAACGGCCAACACAAAAGACGAATATCGCAAAATACGGCACTGACTCACCGTCCTTCAAGTGTGAAATTGGCAACAAATTCCCATGATTCAACCGCATAGTTCGGTTCCCGCCAACCTCGTCTACCCTCTGCGTGCTTGCGCAGAAACTCATTTTTTCGCCCATGAATTGTAACTTTTGTTTCGCGCAGGTGATATGCTTTAGCTATCCAGCGAGATCAGTTCCTTCCGTTAACCCCCAAGCAGAAAAATGAAGAAAGTTACCCCTTAATTTTTAAAGATGATTTACGTCTAAAGAGTTAGATTTGTTAAGGTTGATAAAAAGCACTTTTATTTTAAAGGTTTCATATTCGCTCTTTAGAAAACTTGCTTAAAAATAGTGTGGTTATAAACATTTTTGGGGTTCCTTTTTTGGCACATTTGTCAGAAAAGTTTTTAAAGATGACGTCCGCGTTCAGCTTAGGGTGCACCAGGTGTACATAGGGTGTTCGCCAAAGCTATATTTAAATTTATCGACCTAAAAATGACGTTCGTTGGCATTCCTGGGCTGTAGGTGCTCGGGGTGTCAATGTGAACATCATAAACGTCATTAACGACCTTAATATCTCCCAGGTACCTGAGTTGGGCCAGTTCTGACCTTATATCTACAAAGCTATTAAATTTTCCCTGACGGTTGTCTCGAAAAAAGCATTTCTTAAATACAATTTTGGCTGCAGCAATAGAACTTCCGGTTTGTATACGGTAAAATTAATAAATAATTTTAAGACAAAATTAAATCTATATTGGCAATAATTATGATAATAACCATTTTAGGCAATAGTGGCTAGAATGAGCTAATCGTGTAGCACACTTTACTGCTAATACCCTTTAGTCTACTTAGTGGTACTAATCACTGTTATTAATGACTAACAGTTAAAGTTTAAATTTAAATATAGTAATTTACCAAAAATAATAATATTTTTTTTATCTTTTAAAATATTAAACCACCTTCATTTATTTATTTACCTAAATATTTATCATGTCATGTGAGTAATTTAGCAACACTGCAAAAATATATGGAAATAATAAATAAAACGTACTGAAAATTTTAAAAGATAAAAATATAATAAATAAATTATGTCAGGTAACAATATATAATTATAAAAAAGGGTTTGATATGTTTATTTATTGATATTTATTACGCAAATATGTTATTAACCGACATATGTTTTTAATAAATATTTTAAGGTTTTAAAAAAGTTTTTTGTTGGTTAATTATTGTAATCCCTATTTTACCCTTTAAATTTTATTTTAAATATTATTTCAAAGCACACTAAAAAAACACTACTAGTACCTTACATAAGCTGTTTGCGCAGAAGGCAATGCTGCCTCTAGTAGATATATGAACTAAGTACTTAAGATTATGTAACTCTAAATAGTAACGAGACTTGTGTGAGGTGGTATAAATAATACTGTTTACATTTATGTACCTTTAAATCAAATAAAAAAGTTTTAAAATCGGTCCACAATTGACAGATTTATCGGTGTACATTGGGGTGCTTCACACTTTTTTAATTTTTTTCTTACCTTCTTAGATGTTTTATTTGATGTAAAAATAAATTTCACCAAACATAGGCTTTATAGCTTAACTTAGAATGGTCGCTATTTTTATTTTAGTTTCCAATTAAATTAACATGAAACATTTATTTTTTTGTTTAACAATAAAAACTATTTAAATTTAATAATACCAATATAAAGCAAATTTTCAAAAATTAATTTTTGGCTCCTAATTTCGTTTTAAGGACGATTTTAAGATCATAGTAAATCGGTATGCTGTTGAACTGCTAATATTCTTATATAAAGTTTTGTCGCTAGCCACGGTATAATTTTAATCAGCCCTACATTTTTTAAGTTTTTTGTTAATTTAGGTAAAAATTATGAGTATAAAAGGTGGAAAACCAATTATAGTTAAACAATTTAACTGCCCTTTTATATCCCATTTCATTTGATCATCAATCGCTTCAGGCAGCATCCCAAAATTTAAATGAAGTAAAGTTAACTGCACATTTAACTTTATGAGCATAATACCGCCCCGGGACGGTATTAGGATTTTCTTACATATTTTTACACGCCTCCATTTAACAAAATGGTGTCATAACCTGTAAATGTTATGTATCGATTTATCTTAGCTGAAATATACGGTAATATTACCATAGTTTTTAAATCAATAAGTCAAGCATTTCTTTGTTCAGCTTTTTTAATTTTTAAATATCACCACGTACAAACGTCGTATCGCCCTCACTCTTTCACTATGACTCACTGAAGCAACAAACAGTGGTTCGAAACCCACGTTAAGCTGTAGGTCCCGTCTGGCTGACATCGCCCAGACGTAAAAGACAGGCACAATAAGCCGACAAAAATATAAAAATGGTTTAAGAGTAAAGGTATCATTATTTCTCAGAATACAATCCAAAGATATTTGAAAACTATCTCAAATTAAAAGTACTTAGGTAACAATATTGTCACAGCCACCCATTCAAAACCTTTTTTTTTTTTGAAGTTATTATTTTTGCGTTGTCTCGTATTTGAATAAAAACGATGCACTTTGTCATGGGGGTTAAGGCTTACTTTTAATGTTCGAAATTTGTTATTACATCTTTCACTCAAACGTTTTTTCGTTTTCTGGGACGCAAGAATATGAGTATTTTCTGTGAACTTTATTTTTATCAGGTTTTTTTTTGGTTTTTTTGTTTTTAATAAACCCGAAGTTTACATTACATCTTCTATTGATGCACCTCGATAAAAAGATTGACATTAAAGATCGCTTTCATTCGAATACATGGTGGCGCGTAAAAATTTAAAAAGGTTTTTGGGAAAAGGTGGCTTCTCGACTTTTACATTTAACACCTACTTTTTAATTTGATATACTTTTTTAATATAATATTTGGATGTATTCTTTGATAGAATAGTAAGGGTTTTTACTCTTAAAATATTTTCGTATTTGTATCTTTCTCGGTAGGTCAATAGTTTTTTACCTGTTGTAAGGTCAGAAGAGTGGTTAATACCATCGGACGCCGTATATATATATATATATATATATATATATATATATATATATATATATATATATATATATATATATATATATATATATACAGGGTGTAAATTGAAAAACCCTTCCACTTAAGTTATCTCTTCGAAACGAAAGAAATAATTTGAGTCGTTTGAAACACGTCCAGATATTGCGTAACGTTTTTTATGTATTAGATACCTATGCCTCTTTTAACTCCTTACCAATAGGTTAACACCGTACCTCAACAAGAAGGTGGTCGATATGATACATCATTTGTAAATGACGAGTATTTCTCTCTTTATAACCTACAATATCAATATCTCACCTATTATAAATGGCGGCACTTTGCACGCAAATACCTGATTTGGATGGTCATATTTCCGAAACCACGTTAGACGTACCTCAATGTGGCATTTTCAAACCTCATTAAAAGATCTTTAATGGTCAAATAATATACAGGGTTCCTAAATAAAAAATGTACTTTTTTCTTCTTACCCTGTATATTACTACCTCAGTGTCACTCATTAAAAAGACCTTTAAAAGAGCTTTAAGAAAAACACCACATTAGGTACATCTAACTCTATTAGTTTCGAAATATGGCCATCTAAATCAGGTATTTTGGTAATTTTTAAAGTACCGCCATTTTGTAATAGGTGAAGATATTGACTTCATATTCTAGGTTATAAAGTACTCGTTAGGAGCTTTAATGATGTAGCACTTAACCCGCCTTCTCATTTAAGCACTTTGGGGTGGTGGCCCTTGTATTAAGGGGTTAAAGGAGCGCCGTCCAATTTCTTTTTTGTAAAAACGCCCTCAATAAATATCTTGACGTGTTTCTCGCCATTTTCAAATCTGTCTCGTTCGGAAGATAACTTGAGTGGAAAGTTTTTAAATGAACACCCTGTATATATATATATATATATATATATATATATATATATATATATATATATATATATATATATATATATATATATATATATATAGTATATATATACGTTGAGGGCGGCTCCCAAACAAAATAACAGGGCATCTGCAGCAACATGACGTTTCCAAGAGTATTCACCTTATTTCAAAACAAAGAAAAATTTGGACGGCACTGTCATCGCATGTGTCAACCAAATTTGGCTTGAGTAAGGGGAAAATAATTATAAAATGAAGTTGCTGTGGGTTTCAGTACACTGAACACCTAAAATTAATATGCTTAAAAAATTACATAACCACTGCGACTTACGCAGCGAGCTTTTTCCTCGGTAATATAACACAATTACTTCATGCAGAAAGTTAATAGTCATACTGCATTAGCTAATATTGCTGAATTATGTCAAATTAGAATTTTTTAAATGCTACTCATCATAAACATCTTTCAAAGCTTGCAAACCGTGCAAAGCTTAACATACAATAATGATCATCAAATATTATTAATTACAAGATTTGAGGTGTGCTTTCAAATATAATAAAATAAATGAGGTCAATGCAAAAGACCGTTATTACTTAAATAATACTCTCCCATTTTGTTAACAATACACAATATAGATTTTTTTTGCGACAAAAATATTAATTACCGAATTCAACGGCATGCCGATTAAATGAATATCGCAGTAGATTAGACAGCCTCTGGCATGTTTTTCTGTTGTTGCATTCTGTCTTTGGGTCATTTTAAAGTAATGGTGAGTATCTAGTCAATATTTTAAGTGCGTAAGACAGTTCCGGCCGCCACGTTTCTTGGGGTCACCTATAACTTCTTTTACATTTATTTCCACATAAAATATTTAAATATGGTGAAGGAGGGGTCACAAAATATATTTTTTTTTACTTTAAAAGGTACTTTACTGGGTTAGTGAAAAGTACCGCACTTTTTAACAGCAGCTAAAATCAAATAAAATATACCATACAAAATTTGGCATAAGGTGTGTTAAACATATAAAACCACAAAATCAATTTTCCAATTTGTAAAACATTTTTTTTTAGGTTTTGAATAAAATGCCTCATTACTTAGGCTGCACAAACTAGGCGAATACATAAAGCGGTCTCTCTGCCATTTTTAAATGTTGCTCTATGAGTTGCTGAGATATGGCCACACAATAGCATAAAAAGGTCAATACAAAAGTCTTAAGAATCTTTGCTGAACATATTGGGCATGTTTAACCCACCACAGCGGAGAGGGGCAAACTGAACTGGGCGTCATTTTAATTACCGTCACTTTGTGATGTAGCAGAAGATCCTTTATATCTGACTTCCCATAAACACTGTCAATGATATCCCATACTCTTCATTTATAATCAGTTTTTTTTTTTTTATTTATGCTCAATAGTTTGATTTTCGAACAATACCGTTCTGGAAACTTTCTAATGAAAATACCAAATAAATTAAAAAGTTTGTAAAACTCGACATAGATGTGCGACCGTAAGCTTTAATTAGCAAGTATATTTTTTTAACTCACATTAATTTCCAGAAAATTTCAACAAGATTCCGGCTTGCCTTATTGCCTATCTCATCCTTACTCCCATTGTAATCTTGTCCTGTTTCTGACACCTTCGCAGACATATCCGCTACGATGGCAGAACCGGGAAAGCAATAGATCTCGGCCTCAAAACAGCGGCCGCCCCGATCAGGCCGAATTTATGGGATGTTCTAATGCGCCAGAAATCTCGAATAAATTACAGGCTCACTGCCTGTATAACAGCGAGCCGCGAGCAGAGCCATCTCAAATTCCTGGCTCTGCTGAAATAGCTCTCCCTCGATATTTCCACACAACTTTCATTTTATTGTATGAATGGAATACTTGCAGCCTAATATGCAAGGATTTTTACTTTTTCTTTATTTTGATTTAAAAAAAGGATATGTTCGACAACTATTTTTTAAATATATATATATATATATATATATATATATATATATATATATATATATATATATATATATATATATATATATAGGTATTTAAGCACCCTAGTGTACATGGATACATTTAAAAAATAGTTGTCGAACATATCCTTTTTTTAAATCAATGAAAAAGTAAAAACAATCCTTTGCATATTAGACTATCCAAAAATATTCCATTCTACATACAATAAAAACGAAAGTTTATTATCAGGTATCAGAGAGCTTTCTTCGAAGCTTTAAATTAGAATTTGAAGTAAAATCTCTCGCCCAATTTCGCCTATTATGTTAAACAGTGACCTGTAATTTGATTCGAGACCACAGCATTAGAGACATCCCATAAATTCAGCCCTATTTCAGGAAACGGCCGCTGTTTCCGCCTTGGAAGAGCGAGATCACTGTGTGTTTGCTTCCCGGTTCTGCCATCGGCCGGACAAAGCATCGGGGTATTTAGTTGTAATCTACAGCCACAAGACACGGGTCTTGTAAACTAGGACAAAGATAATTACAATAAAATTAGGATAAGATAAGACAATAAGTCATTTAAGCCGGAATCTTTGTTAAAATTTTCTAAATTAATGTGAGTTTAAAAAAAATATACACTAATTAAAGCTACAGTGCTTGTCTAATGTCAGGACACCCCTACAAACTTTTGATTTGTTTGGTATTTTTTCATTAAATTTTTAGAATTTCAGTGTGATAACGCAAACCAAATTTAAGACAAGAATACCAGATATTAAAGTCAAACTGAGAGTTGGGCGCCATTAAAAAACAGTTATAAATGAAAATATGGGTTTTGTGGCACATCATTGACGAGTATTTTATAAGTCCAGAATATAAAGTTAATACCTTTACATATCACAAAATGGCGGTACTTTAAAAATGACCTGAATTTAGATACCCACATCTCCGTAATTAATTAGGTTAAACATACTTAATGTTGTAAGTTCTTAAAGGTCTTTTTAATGGTAATATACTTTTATGCTGAAAATCTATTGTATTATATCTCAACAACTCATAGAGGCAACATTTTAAAAATTTAGAAAGTTACTTATGTTGATCCGCCTAGTTTTGTGCAATACAAATTAATGGGGCATTTTATTTAAAAAAACCTAAAAAAAATGTTTTACACAAAATTGGAAAATTTGGTTACAGTGTCAATATTACTATTTAGTTTTATATGTTTAACACAACTTTTATACCAAATTTGGTATAGGTGGCTTTTGACAGTTTTAAATATATTCAAAAATGCGGTACTTTTTACTAACCCAGTAAAGTTATATTTACCTTTAAAGTAAAAAAAAATAGTATATTTTGCACATGACTTCCACTGTTAGTTTCACCATATTTAAAATATTTTTGTAATGTAAGAGAAATAAATGTAAAAAAGTTATAGGTATTTAAACGTGGCAGCAGGGACTGTCTTACACTTAAAAGTAATTGACTAGATATACACCTTCAGCCACTTTAAAATATTTAAAGGCAATTTAAGCAACAACAAATAAAAACGATGCTTCACCGTATCAAGAAATGTTTACATACCAGAATTTTTTGTCTAATCTCTACCTGCTGATGGTTTGTTCGTTTAATCGGCATATTGCGTTTAATTCGGTAAATTTAATATTTTTGTCGCAAAGATATGTTGTGTATTGTTTTAACAAATAGAATTATTTAAATAATAACGTGGTCTTTTTACATTGACCTCGATTTTTTATTATATTTAAACTTTTACCTCAAATCCTATTAATTAATAATATTTATTGATCGTTATTGTGTTAAAACGCTTTAGTTTGCTTAAACTTTGAAAAATCAATGTTGTGTAATTGGTAGCATTTAAAAATTCTAATTTTATTTACTCAAGATTCAACCAATATTAACTAATACGAAAAGTATGACTAAATTAACTCATAAAAGCGTAAACGTATTTAATGTTATATTACCCCGAGAAAAAAGCTCCGCTGCATTAAAAGTCGCGAAATAGTTTATGTAATTTTTTTAAGCAATTTAATTTTTAGGTATTTTTAGTGTACTTTAAATTACTGTAAACTAATTTTTATAATTATTTTCCCAACCGCCATCACCTCAAGCCAAATTTATAGTTTATTTTTTATGCAGTGGTAATTGCCGATAGGATTTTTCTTTGTTTTGGAAATAAAATTAATTAAATATGTGTGTTTAACTCTTAAACGGTCATGTATACAAAGAATTTAGACCAAATATTATTATTATTTTTTATTTAAGGAGCCGTAAAGTAAACTTTTTTTACAAATAACAAATAGGAAAATGTTTTACTGCCTATTGTTTAAATACATTTTAAATTTCCTACTTTTTTATACCAATCAATTCCAGATTCTAATAAATTTATTCAAGTCAAAGTTATGTTAAAGGAACAAAAATATTCTTAAATCCAGGTATAAAGACCCCATCGTAACAATTTACGAAAGCGGTCAGCTTCGCTTCCGTATTGAGATGCAGATCAGATTGGTCAGAAAGCCAACTGCTTTTTTGGCAAATATAAAATAGCCTATATCGAAAAAGGAGGCACGATTATGCAATTGCATAAACAGTTAAATGTTTATCGGAGACATTGCAACTAAAGTCCATTTAAACGCTTTAGAGGTTTTCAATTACGTCAAGTGGTTTTGTACGCTACTTCACGTATAGAATTATGTTTTTAAATTTTTTTTTTAATATCCATATAAACTCAGCACTTTTAATAAAAAGGGATAAAAGTAATAAAAACATGCTTTTTAGTATTTTTTGTAAATACTTTTAAGTTCAAATTATTTATTTAGTTTTAGCCATATTGTTTAACCATCGTATATGTTTTTTTAATTTTTAGTTTAATTGTTTATATTTTTTACTCGCATGCGCAAAGTAGTAACTATGCCCAGACCATGTTTTCCCGTTTGGGGCACGATTCAAAATTTTTCTGTTTTTTTCCGTTTGGGGCACTTCGATAAATTGTAGCTGAACGACCCTAATTAACTGACTTTAGTGAGCTCAAAAACTTAACAAATCTACGCCTTTGCCAAAATTTATCAAGAAAAAAGTAACTAAAGCTCAAGACAAAAAACTGGATTTTATTACCGAAGTTCTCGGCGTAAAGATTCTTAAATTAGTATTAGCCCTATTGTATTACAATAGTTGTGCTATTATTAGAGAGTATAAGTGAAGGGTCTGGTTGGTTCTGGTAAGCAAGTGTTTTTTTAATTCCTTAATTAAACCCAAGACTAATACACACTGGAAAAACTGTTAAGTTATTGGATTTATTTAGTAATTACAAAACCGTAGACATAAGTGCCCCAAATGGAAATTCAAGTATATCTTCGCAGGTCAATTTTAGAATCGTACCCCAAACGGGAAAATAACAGGTAAGTTTTGAATCGTGCCCCAAACGAGAATAGATCGCGCAGACGGACTCACGTTAAAAATGGTAATTGGTTATTAGAGCAATAAGAAATGAAGGTCAAGACTGGCAAATACTTTTGACGTTGAGAAATATTAAATTAAAATAAATATACAGTGTGTCTACATAAGTTAGCGTCATAAGGAAAACTTTTTAATTATTTATTTTACAAAAAAAGTTTTTATAGGGTCCAAAACCTAAAATACAATTATTAGATTTTAAATTATGTCAGTCATCTACAAGATTAAGTTAAAAATGTAATTTTTGATCAAGAGTAAAGTACCTGTATTTTCGCTAATATCACAAATTGTTATATAAAAAAGATATTTAATAATAAAAATTATTTCCAGATATGCAATTTTGTTCATTTACAAAAAAAGCTGCAAAAATAGAGAAACTTTAAGATTGTACCGGGTGTTAAGCTATAACTTTACAAGCCCCTTAACTTTTTATTTTTGATTGTACAAAATAATTAAAAATATTAGTTTGTTGCGCCGATTCTGTAGTTTTCAAATTAGTAACAAAAAGTATATATTTTTTTAAATAGAACACCCTATATATTATTTTATCAATAAAAAGATCTTTTAAAGACAAAAAAATACCATTTTTCATATGCCTATCACAATTAGTTTTCGAAATATGGCAATGCAAATTTAATGAATAATTTTTAATTCCCATTAGAAACGTGATAAACTTACATCCCTAACTTTTTATTTGGAAAGATATAAAGAAATAAAAATAATATTTTGTTAGGATAATTCTGTAGTAACTAAATCTTTTATCAGAATTCTTTATTCTCTTAAGATATACAGAGTACAAAAAAAGTATGAATTTTTAAATGGAACACCCTATATATTGCATCACCATTTAAAAGATAATTTAAAGAGTGTTACAAAATTACCATATTTTATAGGTTTATCTTTAATGGTTTTGGAAATATGACCATAAATAAAATTATTGGGCTAATATTTTTATACCTTATACACTCGTAACCTACCTACATTACTAAAATTTACACTTATTTTTTAGATTAAGATCATCATGTTTTTGAAACTAATTAAAATAGATATATTAAGTGCACTATTTTTAAAAGATCTTTAACAGATCTTTCTATTAGTAATATATAGTACAGGGTTATTCCATTTTAAAAAATCATACTTTTGTCCTATCCTGTACATTTAAGGAGATATTAAAATACTACCTAATAATGCAAAACTATATGATTAACCCATCAAACTAATATATTTATTTATTTTGTCCGATAAAAAATTAAGGTGGGTGTAAATTTATAACTTGACACCCGGTACATTAGTGCATTTTACATTCTTTTGTTTTAATAAATAAATTTAAAAACATTTTTTAAAACTGTCCTATGACATTTTTATTCCTAAAATGTAGTGCACTAATGTACAAACTAACATTTTACCATTATACAATTATATATTACAATATATTTTTTTTGCCAAATGAACAAAATTGTTTATTTGGAAGACTTTTTAATTTTAAACATCTTTTCCTTATAATAATTTTTAATATTAGCAAAGTTAAAAATACTTTACTCGTTGCTAATTTGTAATTCTTTACATCTTTTACCCATACCAATTTGCGATATTAGCAAAAATACTTTAGTCTTGAGAAAAATGACATATTTGGCGAAACCCGGTGAATGATTGACACAGTTTATTATCTGATGATTGTATTTTAGGTTTTGGACCATGCAGAAATTGTTTTAAAGAATAACTTTTTTAAATCAATAATACTGACGCCAACTAACGTAGACACGCTGTATGTTTCTACTCTAATAATAGTGGGAGCCCACGGTTCTAAATGGGGATATACTCAAGCGTCATAGAGACCTATTGGGTTGCAAAGCTTAAATGATAGGAAGAAAAAATATTATATAAGGTATACTTTTTCATCGGTGAGGAAAGCGGCTATAGACTTTAAATAATATGTCAAAAAATTATTTTTTGGCTTGTGAAAATTGTTCAGATTGTATCGGATATAATATTTTTTTGTTATATTTAAATAATATTCTTTAAAAAAAGCCACTCTCAAAAATGTCAAAGTAAAATTTTTCACAACTTTGTAGCCCTTCGCTTTCTTAACATCACTCTCAAATTGTCAGATTTGTGAAATATATACTGTTTAGCATATAACTAACTCGCCCTATCTTAATCTGACGCGCCCGACAATTTCTGCTGGATATATTTTTTTTTACGATAGGCCTTGTATACGGGGCTTATATTTGGTGGATGTACTTAACCGGTACAAGCTATCCTCTGGTATATTAATCTGCCGCGCTGTAGTAAATCCCTAAATTTCCCTCCTGTGCTTTCCTACTATATAGGATTATTTTTAAGTTTATATATTTCTTTTAGTACTGTTTAGAATGCAAAAAATCAGGTAAAAGGTATCAAGAAAAAATAGTACTTTAATGTTTTTCCTCGAATCAACTATATTTTTAAAATAATCATTTACTTGGGAGTTAATTTGGTTTTTCTGTTTTTTTCGTTTGACGAACGATTTTTGTTAAAAAAATTAAAGTCATTTTAATGCATTGCAAAATCGCTAAAATCGTTTATTATGGTGTTTAGGACCTGCCACCGGTTATTCTTTTATTTTATTTTTTTTTAATTAATAATATTAGAAATGTAAGTTTTTTGACCTTTTTTAATATACATAGACATAAACAAGTTTTACATACAAAACACCCTGTCAGATTTAAGCGATGTTGTCGTGCATCAAAATGGCTTTTATTTTTTTAACGAAAACCATTCGTCGTAATAAAAAATAACATAAGACCAAATTAAGTTTAAAGTAAAAGATTATTTAATAAATAATATTGATTCAAAAAGAAGCAATGACGTACTATTTTTTCTTAAAAAAAAACCCAAATCTGGTTCGAACGCTACTGGCAATTTTTTTAGAAAGTTTTACAGCAAAAAAGTAATGCGATGTTAAAAAAACTAAATTATATGATAATATCTGGAGTCGTACAAAAGTTATGACAAAAAAGGCATGTTTTTCCTAAAACATTAACACCCTGTATCTTGAAAACAAATGAATCGGTGAGTGGAGGAACGATATAACTTCAAAAAATTAATTCGAAAAAATCACAAAAAACTATTTTGTTTGAGAAATATATGTTATACGAGAAATATATAAATTGCAACTTTTAGACAATCAAATTATGAATGTAATTAGTAAATAAAACAATAAATTAGTACGCCCTTTATTTTTTAAACAGGTATTTAGTCTGAATAAACTTATATTACTATTAGATAATAATAACATCGACACAAAACATTACATAAAATGGTATCAATCTTCCTCACCCGCCTCTCCTTCAATGTTGGTGGTATTGGCGTAACTACGGGGGTCCTGGGGGACCGGGCCCTCCCTTAAGTGTTGCCGGGCCCCCCATGAAAAACTTTACCTATATGGTATATGTGTACATATTTTTATTAGCAGCGTCCGGGCCCCTCCCAGGGTGTTATCAGGCCCCCTAGGTCCCCTCCAGGTTCAATGGCTAGTTACGCCTATGTAACTTTTCCATGAAGTAATATGGTAATATAATTCCAATATTTTCGACGATATATATTGCATGACTTTTTTAGGTTATCAGTTTTCTTTATATTTATTGGTAATATTTTTGAGTAGAGCAGGGTTAGTTAGTAAAGTTGGGGTTGCTTTAGGTTTGATTAACTTAAAATTTCTTGACGTAATTCCGCCAATATAGTCGCTCGTCAATACAATATAAAAGCCGGAGTTATATCGTTATTCCACTCAATAGACCAATTAGACCCCTGATTTGAAGCGTAACCGTATTGAATATTGTATGGTTTTTCTGCTCAAAGAAAGGATCCGGTGTTAAAGATCATTTTGGCTATCTTGGTTTCAAATATCAATTTTTGGAGTTATATCGTTTTTTCTCTCACCGATTCAAATCATTTTCGGACATAATTAAATATGAATTTTTTAACCAGAACTAACCAAAATAACCTTTTTTACCTATTATTTTGTTTTAACCTTAAATACTAATACTTTTTTATTTATTTATTTTTTTGTTTAAATATTTAAGTACTTAATAAAAAAGAAAATATTTTCAAAGGCAGCATGTTTCATAGTTTAGACACCCTATAGAAAAAAATTTAACAAACTTACAAACACTTAGTTAACTATAACTAAAATTATAAGGGTGGAACTTTGTGTAACCATATTTCAAGTTTGAAGATAAATTATACGTCCCTAATATGTAGAGCACAAATCGTGATAATATAAAAGGGACACGTTCCTTATAGCTTAAAAGTGGTATTTTTTTTCCAAGAGAAAGATTTATTTATAAAGCGTATGGATCTTCCTTAAGTAACATAAAAATTGGTTATGTAAGACAAGTGATTATATAAGGTTTGAAGCATTTTAAGAAAAATATGACCATATATGTTAGGCCGAATTTATGTAATTGCGGATTTCGTGTATTCGGCAAAATTGTGCTTAATTCGCGAAATAAGCACTAAATAAAACTGTCACATTGGGGTGGACATGGTTATTTCTAGTTAATTATATCTTTCTTTTTTAATTTGCCTTATTAAAAAAAGATTTAACTTACCAGAACCATGGATACCTACATGACCTCCAATGTAACAGAAAAGCTTATTTCGCGAATAAAGCAAAATTTGAATTTTGTAGAATACATGAAATATGCACTTACACAAATTCGGCGTAACATATTATGTTTACAGAAATGAGTTAAAAAATGTTTAAAAGAGGAAACTACAACCATCCGAAGTGTATACAGGGTTTTCCAGTTCTATTTATGCACGAAATATTTTGGTCCCTGTACAAGATACAAGAGTAAACTTTAAAAAATGCCTATTTGGATACACTTGTTCTTGATTTTGTTTTTGGCGCTGCTCTGGGGCAAGTTGCTAGCTATTTGGATATACCTATTTTATTAACCGTATTTGTAAATATAAAGGCTGTCTCAAAAACGTAGTCTTTATACTGAAGCAAGTTTTTTTATGGAACAAGGTATACTCTTTTGATCTTCAAAAAGTGGACCGTTTTTAAATAAACGCATTTTTTATTAAGTTGCGCTTGAAAAAAATATTTTTGGAGTTTTGCAAAGTAGGCCTTGCCTAGGATGAAAACATTCTAACTACGACCTGTCAAGGTAAAGTTTTAATAAGTAAGTCCATAGTTCGTGTTTTTGTTGTATTATTTTTGTTTAAAAATGCCGCTTCACAATAATTTTTCTAATTCTCAGATGCGGGATACGGTATGTGTGTATGCCCAAAAAATTTGTAGTCAAAAAGCAGCGTAGGGTTATTTAGATCTGTATCCGAATAAAAGGCAGCCAAATCATCAAAGCATTGTACGATAGACTACATAAAATACGGGCTCATTTCGTTCAAAAAACGTAAATGCGGGAAAACCAAGGGTAAATGGAGAGAATATGGAAAATAAAATTTTGGTTCGTGTTACCAAAAAGCCTGAAACCAGCTTAAGAGGGATTAATTCACTGGTGTAAGCAAATCTTCAGTGTTCACAATTATACGCGAAGAAAAACTGTATCCGTATCACTTCACTCCAATTCAGAATCTTCTTCCTCAAGACTTTTCTGCAAGACTCCAGTTTAGTCAATTTTTCAGAGAGCGCCAATTAAATGATCCATTTTTTTGTAATAAAATTTTATTTACGGATGAAGCCACGTTCACAAGCAGATGCTTTTCAAGAACACCATTTTTAACATAAGTTTTCAATAAATATTTGGTGTGGTATCTTTGGGGATTGTATTGTGGGGCCGCTGAATTGTGAAGTTTAATGGAGAACATTATCTAAATTTCTTAGGGAATGATCTACCCATTTCTCTAGATGTGCCTCTTAATTTAAGACCTGATAGTTGGTATATGCACGATGGTGCACCGGCACATTATTCACTGCAAGTAAGAAATTACTTGGACGATGTTCATTCTCATAAATGGATTGCTAGAGGTAGTGAATATCCGCGGCCAGCGCATAGTCTTCTAATCTTAACCACCTAGATTTTTATTTCTGGGGCTACTTGAAATCACTTGTGTATAAAAATAAAATAAATAATAGTCAGGAATTGTGTGTGGGTAAATTTTTACTTTTTTGGTTGAATAAGGTCAAAACCTAAAGCCCTTTTTAGAATAATGTGCCACATCATTTTTGCCCTAAAAACGTCTTTTGTTTTTAAATTTATGATTATATGTTCCTATGTATTTAGATTATCCCTAAAATATATTTTTTAAAATTCCATAAACTTTTTCTTATTTCCATAATCCCAATAAAGTTTAATTTTTAAGCATTAGAATAAAAAATCGTCAAAATAAATTCGTGTTTTAAAAAAGTTAAAAAATAGTTTTCTCTTATGTCATATTGGTTAAATTGAACCTACCTCATATACGCTGTGGTTTGTTTAAATTTTGATAGGTATTTTGCGAGGTTCGCTGTATGCAGCTATTTTTAGCAAAAACATTTTTTTTTTGAGAAATCAAAATAAAAAAGTTTTCCATATGCTTCAACATTTCTGGTGGTCATTGTATGATATATTTAACGCAAAATCTAAAAACTAATAATATCTAAGGTGTTGCACTTAAAATAAGGAAGTTGACATTATCTTCCGGTCTAACCGGTGGTGACCTGGGTGGGATGACCCCGAAAGGGTGAAAAAAAAAACCAGATGTGGTAAAACTCTTAAAATATTTTTGTGGTATGTCTCCCACTAACTTTTTAATGTTACAAAATTTACAAAAAATTTAAGGCTAACTTTTCTCGTGGGACACCTTGTACATATACAAATAATCAGGTTATATTAAATTGTTTAAAAAACAACCCCTTTTTATCCCTTTTTTAAAATTATACAGTTAAATGATACTTAAAAATTTACAAATAAAATAAGCGAATGTACGCTTAAATATTTGCAAACTTAATTTCTGCATATTTAATTTTAACATGGCACAAAATACCTAAAAGTAGAGCCTTATTATTGCAAACTGGCAAATATAAGGGCCCCTTCAATTTGAATACGAAATCGGACATTTTCCTTTTCCGCATTGAATTGCAAATTAGGTTGGTCAGTTAAGCAACCGGTCTGGAAATTTTCACTTTGAATAAGAGGTGCAAATGTGCAATTTCTTCTGACTATGTTGACTGCGGCTGACGAAGCCTTTTTGATTATTTTAACAGATTTTCATTATCATAAGTAATGGCAATAATATTTTTATTATGGGACTAGTTTAATGTTAATCTATGGGACATTAAAAATTTAATTTTATTACGTTAAAATGACAAAATTGGTTAAATTTATACTATATATACTACGTATATTTTAAAATAATCTTTCAGTAGCGTAGATTTTTTTTCTGTGGGGAGGGGTTATATTTATTTAGACACCTAATATATTAAAAAAAATAAATAGTAAACAATATGGGGTTATAACTATATCCTTATTCTAATATATTATTATATAAATTACCTTGTAATAATACTTATTACACATCTAACAAGTTTAAGACTTCTTTTGAGAGAATAGACTTATTTGAAGAAGGCAGTTTTCTTAATCCAGTTATATAAGGATCAGAGTTAAGTAATAGTCTATGGAGGAGGTCGGTATTAGTAATAATACGTGACATTTTCGTGTATGATCACGTCTAAATTTTTCAATATTTTTATTTGTTGATTCTGCAGCCTCCTCTGACATTTCCCCTATTGATAAAAGGGCATAGTCAATTACTTCAGATCCATGAATTAATACTTTATGAATTGATGCAGAAAGATTGTACCATGAATACTCCTGGACGAGTAGTTTTGCTGTTTCTAAAGCATATAATTTAAATTTTTCTTTATTTATATTGTATCCAGATGATAAACAAGTTAGTATTACACCACATCTGTCTATAATATTTTGGTTGATACCCGTTATTTCGGCAGAAATACTGGAATTTACAAAAAAATTTCTTGCAGTATTTCCGTCGTTAGACGTTCCACTTCCACCACTTCTAGGCTTATCCACAATAAGACCTAGTCGGCTTCGAAATTGGCTTTGGATAAGTTGTTTTTGTTCTGCCAAAATCGTTTTGTCTTGTTCAGATCTTATTTGCCAATTTTGAACTTCCGTAGTGTCTAAGTTTTCAACTTCTGGTATGGCTTGCATCATAAGTCGCAAAACAGAGTTGGATCTTTCCTTGTTATTGCCAGGTTGTAAAAGCCAATTATCACAAACATACTTCCTCGTAAATGAACATTTGTATGTGTATCCTAAAAATGGACCGCTTTTTTATTTAAATTTTGCATAAAAAGTACCTAAATATTGTGTATTTTTTACTATTTTATTTATTATTTCATTAAAAACTCATTCAGATACATTTTCGGGAGAGGGGAGTGTACACAGAATGTTAAATTATTTGATTTTCCAAATGGTCAATTTTTTAAATTGTCCTAAAAAGTGCAACTGTTTGTAGGTATTTTAAAATAATAAAAATTTCCATATAACATGACAATTTCTATTGGGTCGTTAGTATAACAGATGCAGTTTGATGCAGCTACTTATAGCTGTTTTATACTATATAAGGATTCATCTTTATCACAAAGTTAGAAATGTTTAGGGGTTAACAAGGGAAACTAGTTAAAAGTGTATGAATTTAGAACAAATAAAAAAAAAAACGAAAATTTTATTTAAAATTTTGTAAGCCACCCAGACAGTTAAAATTTGTTTTAAAACATACTTAAAATGTGTCAAAATAAAGCACTTACCTTCTTGTTGAATATCCATAATAAAGGTTAATCGGATCAGAACACAAGTTTTTTAATAGAAATATACATAAAACTAATACCAAGAACGCTTTAAATTGAACGTTAGAAACGGCAAAGTACCTGTCACTTTCTGAGACAAAAACAAGTCATGCAGTAAAATCAAAGCCTACCTTGTTATTTTTTAAAATAATATGAATAATTAGGAATATATTTGCTTGATAATAGATTATGATTTTTAACCTCGATTTTAAACACTTATGACCTATAGTGGAACCACTGTGGGTTGTCGCAATTTAAATACTATATAAGCTAGAAAAAATTACCCATATTAACGCCCTTTTGCAATAATATAATAATATGTGTTTGATGGATGGTAATTGTTTGGGTACACGCCAAAATTAAATTAAAAGTACCAAAAACCAAAAAATATTAAACAAGTAAAAAGATAACTAAAAATCGACGTTTCGGTGGCAAGTCTGCCACCGTTGTCAAGATAAATTGAATAAAATTAATAAAAATAAAAATTAACTATTATTAAGGTTTTAAATTTTAAAATTTTAATCTTTTTTTTATGATATTCTGAGAACGTTTTGACATTAAATGTCAAATATGTTTGTTTGGTTATAGTGTCATAGTGACATAGATAACTGGTTGCTGGTGTATTTATTGTTTGTATTACAAAAAAGGTGAATATGTTAGTTAATTTTTAGTCTTCCTGAAGATACTTCAGTATCAAGCAAAGGCAACCAAGTGTTATTTAAATTAACTGAAATTGATGCTACACAATTATCTTTATTTAATAATATGTACGCACTTTCTTTGATTTTCCTTTTTTAGAACACATTTCCTTTGCTAAAATGCTCGAAGCATCCCAGTTTATTCAATGATTGTTATCAAATGCGTGTTGGCAGATTTTTGATTTATGAAATTCTGTGTTTTTAATGTATGATCTGTGTTCTTTTATGCGTTTGGCTAATGGTCTACAAGTTTCACCTATATCAAACTCATTGCATTCGCAAGGTATTTTATAAATGTTATTTTTTGTATTTTCATTTAAGTTGTATGGTTTTGTTTTTGTTAATTGAGATCTGATAGTGTTTTGTGTTTTAAAGATTGTGCGAATAATACATTTATGCCCTATTCGTTGAATTTTATTTGATAGTCCGGAAATGTATGGTAAAAATAAATTTGTAATAGGTCTATTTTAATTTTGTCTTATAATTAGAGTTTTAAATTCAAGGAAACAATTATTTATAAAATCAAGAGGATAATTATTTTGAATTAAAATATTATTTAAATATTTTTTTCAATATTTATATTTTGATTAGAACAAATGACTTTAATTCTATCAAACCCTTTCTTTTACAAAATAAATAAACAGTATTTAAATTGATGTCTCGCTTATTTTTACATAAATGACATGTCGCAAATATACGTACCATTAATTACCAAATGAAAATGTCAGTAATCTACAACTTCTTTATTTGCGAAAATTCTTTAGAACAGGTTCATATTGATGTGCACTTAACATGTTAATTTAACAATTTTGGAATACAAATATAATAATATTAAGAATATACATAAAGTGCATTTCAATAAAAACGAGCCACCCCATATAATTAACTTATTTGTACACTTGAAAACAAATCCACTAACTCGTCAATTTTTATTTTTGGGGGACACATTTTTGGGTCAAAATTTATTTGTCAAAGATTATTTACTCTTCCCACCAACACAAACGTCGAAAAGCTTAAATTGAAGATTAGGTGGTACCTTATTTTAAGGGGTTTAAAATTCTCTCGTTCAGTATAATTAATATAAAATTTTCGATATATAAATCGGCTGCATTTTGCTAGTAATAAAATAAGATTGACTTCCACTGTCCAATAGTGCTAGGCATTGATGCCAGCTACCTATAGAATCTTTGAATAAAACAACTGCGGCTGATATAGGATAATTTGAGAGACTTGATTTTCACAAAACTTGTCAGTTGTTGACGTAAAAGATTGATTGGATCTTTTCTGATTATTATTTATAAACAAATTACCTACATGATTTAAATTTTCGGTTTAATTTAAAAAACAAGTATTTTAATTTTTAGGTATGCCACTGTTTGGATTTGTATTTACAGTATGCAACATAGTATTGCGATGTTTTATGAATGTTTCGCAAACAGCTGATACATAATTCTAAAATTATTTATTTCATTAAGACGGGACGGCACTAAAAGATATTTTAGTTTGTCACATGCAAAAGTTTAATGGTTTTCTTGGCAAAAAGGACAAGCAAAAGGTCGGGGATTAAAAGCATGGTCTTTTGTTATTAAATTTGTGTTTGTTTCGTTGTCTTATTATCATTAAAATGTTTCAATCTATTATTTTCTTTTTTGCGATATATTGTTTTGAGTAATAAGCAACGCCTTTCTGAAAAGTCAATAAAATCTTTAAAGGTAAGTTTTTTGTTACTTAAATTTTTTTATATAAAATAAATAGAGACTCTTTTTGGGTGGTATTATCTAATATTTTTGTTATTAAATAAAACAATAGGGTGTCCCAGTGGCTCCTTTAACGTTTCTAAAGATCTGATGTGCTTTTTTAAAGAATCTGGTAAGTTACGTTAGCCAATATGCATCTCCTTATTTACACTTGGTAGCTCAACAAAAGCGCTTACATAATGTTTTACAAAAACTGATCCATTTTGATATCGTGATACTAATGAAGCCCATGCTGTTTGATAATTGTCATAGATGACCTCGATACACTCTATTACTTTCGAAGCATCACCCTTAACACTACTAAGTAAGTAAGTAATAAAACTTTTGTAAACATATCTTCAAATTGACCCCACTTCTCATAATCTACATAAAATTTAGGCAACACAATGATTGGAAATTGCACATTAGTGTTATTTGGACTATTACTATGGTTCGAACTGAAAATGTAATATCATTTCAACATCAAAATACCTTACGCAGGTGGCGTTAGTAGTAGTGAACTGTAATTTTATTGTTACGAGGGGCGCACGAATAAATGTGAACATCGTACATATAAGCCATAAATAGAATATGAAAATTTGTCCTTTTAAATCTGTCTGTTTATTTGTAAAAGAGCAATCACTATGTATTTATACGATCACGATAATATATTTTTGGTTTCATTTATAATCTGGTCATTTTATTTTAAGGAGAATTTCCAGTAAGTAACTATGATGTATGATACTAGACTTTTTAAACCAATAAAGTATGTATTTGATTGTGGTAACTAGGGTAACTAACTAACTTTTTAAAGCAATGTCATACATTTTAGTTCGGGTGTTTTTTTTCAATTTAAAGTGCCAAAAGTATATTAAAAAAAATTGTTTATTGTTTAAATATTGTTTAGATAAACGAATATTGATAATGTTATTATAAACATTACTAAAAAACATAAACAAAATAATTTTTGAAACTTAGGTAGTTTTGGATAAACGTAATATTTTACAAAAGATACCTTTCCTTTAATTACATTTTTTATAATAAATAAAAAAAATACAACAACCAATTTATTCGACTTCGTATCTCCAATAATTAGAAAATTAACAGTAGTGCCGACTTAAAAATATTTTTACGAAAAGAAGGTTTTCTTATAAAAAGTTCTGCGTGGTTCAAAATCTTAAAAGCAACCGTCAGATATCAAATTGTGTCAGTCATCTACAAGGTTTGACCAAAAATTGAATTTTTACCTGAGAGTAAAGTACCTGTATTTTTGCTAATATTAAAAATTAATATAAATAAAATATGTTTAAAATTAAAAATTAGTTTTAAAAAGCAATTTTGTTTATTTACAAAAAAATATATATATTTTTAATTTATTTTTTTGCGATGTTGGTGAAAACTTAGGTGTGTACATTAGTGCACTTCATTTTATGTTTATAAATGTCATGGGACGGTTTATTTTATTATTTTTTAAAATTTATTGTTAATAAAACAAGAAGATTGTACAGTGTTTTATTCAATCAATCTACAAACTTAAATTTTCTTAATTTCGCAAAAAAACAGTTTTTCTTTTTTAAATACCAAACTGGCATATTTAAAAATAATTCCTTCTTTTCTTTATAACAATTTAAAATATTGGCAAAAATACAGGTACTTTACTCTTTAAGAAAAAATAATTTTTGGCCAAACCTGGTGAATGACTGACACAATTTATTATCTGATGATTGTATTTTAAATCGTTCAGAACTTTTAATAAGGAGTTTTTTTACATTAATCATTAAAAAGTTTCACATATGACGCCAACTTCCTGACTTACTTTAACAAATTGTATATTAAATATTTCTTTTTTCGGCAATAAATTTTTTAACAAAAGAAAAACCAATATCTGAAAAAACCACCATTTTAAACTTAACTTGTTTTTTTATTTATTTAGGTGAAAAGAAAGTTTAAGAACAGGAAATATTTAATTTTATTTTGCAAGCAATTCTCTCTTAACGAAGTAAAACAAATTTTGGTTTCCTGCTTAGCAAACGGAACAGATTAAAACAGTTTTTAGGCAAATAAGCTGGTTGTTTTTGTTTCAACGTTAATTATTTGCCTGTGCATAAATTTCTTGTTAGCGCTGCTTTTGCTCCAAACCGCAGAGCTAAAACTATTTAAGTGAATAAATAAATCTTAAAATGCCCACAAATAAACACTTATTTAATTGCATTCTTCTAATTATTTTTTTATTAAAGTACAATATTTGAATTATTCAACCAATTTTTTTCTTTAATTGCTATATTAGCAGTAGCGTAGCTGGCGTAGGCGGTGTAGGCGGTGTAGGCGGTGTAGGCGGTCGCCTACGGCCTCGCGCCTGTAGGGGTCTCGCGGCAAGGTAAAGTAGTTATGAAATCTGTTATACGGACACGACCTTGAAATGCAGGAAATGAAAGAATGCGAACTATTTTTGGGTTTGTAATTGCAATTTGTCATGGAAAATAAAAAAGACAAAAAGACTGTGCTTAAGGAGAGAGGACTTTTTTTGGTCCTCTTTTTTCCCACGATTATTTGTTGAGGAAACGGGCCTCGCAGAAACGGCTTTGCCTACGCCTGGTTTTGCTCACGGAACGCCACTGCATATTAGTCTTAACGCATAACGATTATTCTGGAGCATTTGCGAATTTTTAGTTACCATCTTTTTAATGGTTCTACTGATACATATACTGCATGTCAAAATAAAATAGGTCGCACTCTTGCTTACAGCATAACTTTTAAAAGTAATGTGTCATTGTATTAGGGATGTCATATTTTATTAAAATAAGATAAGATATACCAGGGGTGTCATTTAAAACTTGAAAGTAGCAGTCATTTCCGGGTAAACCGAAAGTAACACAAAACAAGCAGATAAATTAACCAATTTACAAATATATCAAATAACTATATACCAAATTTTATTTATCTATCCCAAAACGTCAAAAAGTTGTAGAAGTAAAACACATGTGACACCGGTACACCTTACGGAGGACACTGGCAAAAATTATTGTTTCCTATAGGTTAAAGTTTTGCTTAAGATGCTTAAGACACCTTTTTAAAATTTCTTAAAAATATCTAAACTGATAAAAAAAGATTATTGTTCCTAAACTTTCACACCCTGTAGTTTAAAAAGTAGGACGTTTAGTACATGTGTTTATAAAAGGTTTTTGTTCTTTTTTTTTTTGACACCCTATATAAATAACATATAGGTTAACAACAAAAATGATTTTTTATCAATTTAGCAGTAAGTTTCCTATCTTCCTCGGGGCACCAGAACGTCTTCTGCATGCTCCATTCACGATTCCACGTGAGAGCCCGGTATAAGCTCCCTTCCAACGTCTAGTCACTACCGAGAACGAACGGAAACTGGTTTTTAATTTTAAATAATAAGAAAAGGTTAAATGTAAAAATGAAAAAACTCGAAGCTGTTTTTGAGTACTTTCGACGAAACTTCTCTATTAAGGCCAGAGACAAGTATGAGACGAGCAACTAAATGTAAATAAATTATCCGAGAAAGAGATAGCTGTTGGGCCTTCCTTGTCTGTCTTCAACAAACCAAGAAACAAGTTATGGTAATGTTTTGCATGCCAGCTAGTACTCTTCTATTAGTCGTGGTTGTTGCAAGTGTATTTTTACGTCATTAAAGTTAAAACTATAGCTTATGCACTCTATAAAACACAAATTATTTACTATTAGACATACATGTTGTATAAAATTAAGTCGTCATAAAAACCGGCTTAATTACATTAAAATATAGCCAAATTAAGAGTTCATTATTTTTGCAATTAGCGAAATTGAAGATATAATTCTATCTGACATAATTAAATTGAATTTCTCCCAACATTAAATTTCCTCTGGTATTTAAACTGCTAAAGACATCTTAACTATATTTTGCTTTTCTAATTGGCTAATAATTATTCTGCAGTTTATTGTAAGGCAATCAAAGTTTTTATTTTCTGTAAAGTTTTAGAATAACTTAGCACATTATTATTTGTGTTCTAAAAACACAAGAAAAGCTGCTTTATTAAAAACTACAGTGTTGTTTAGATAAACGAGTATTTTCATTACATCTACTGCTACTATGTTGGTTGTAGAGGTAGTAATTGTAGCTCCTAAAGCCTATAATTTTCGTGTTTTAAAAAATATGTATTTTTTTCTGAGTTAAAAAAACGGCTTAGTAAAGTTTAAATTACAAATTTTAAACTAGTTATTAAATTTTTGACCAAGTAGCATTCTAACGAAATAAAACTTAACCAATAGTATCAGCATATATATATATATATATATATATATATATATATATATATATATATATATATATATATGTTAGTTCGTAGTGTTTCACGGATAGATGAATGTGTAGAGTTGTCATTCCGGGAGTATATCCGTTGGTCATTTGTGTTCCTTGCGGAATTTTGCAGACGTTTCGCCAAGATCGCACTTGGCATTTTCAATGCTATCTAACTGGTGTCAGACGATTGACTGAGGGTATGGTTTGTGATGTTGCCTTTTATACGGTTCTGGGAGCGCAGATTGTACCGCTTGGCTGGTCTCGGGCTCTGCTCGGTGTTGGAGATGTGTGCATTCGCCTGTGTCGCGTCGTCACTAGTTGTTGGTCGTCGTGTTTCAGGTTTTTCTTGTTTTAAGAGGGTTTTCCAAGCTGTTGATAGGTGTAAAGTATCATCCCTTACATTAAGTCCTCCACTCTTATGAATTTCTATGGATTCACGGATAATCCTTGTCTTATAGTGGGTAATGTTTGCCACCTGTCTACAACTGTTGAAATCTATGTTGTGTCCTGTTTCTAGATGGTGTTGAAACAGAGCAGATGTTGTTTGCTTGTTTCGTATGGCTAGTTTGTGTTCTTCTAGCCTAGCAGAAATTCTCCTATTTGTTTGACCTATGTAGGTGTGATGGCAGGTGCCGCATGAGATACTGTAGACTCCCTGATTTTCCAGTTTTATTTTGTCTTTAGGATTTCTAAGCGTGGATCCGATCGTCTGTTGGGGTTTGTAGGCTGTAGTTATATTGTGTTTGCGTAGAATTCGTCCTATTCTGTCTGTGATGCCTTTGACGTATGGAAGTGTGGCTCTCAACTTGTTGTCAGTGGGCTCTTGTTCTTTTCGCTGCACATTGGTCTGTCTATTGATAGCTTTATTTATTATATTATGTTTATAACCATTTTGTTTAAGGGCATTTGTTATGTTGCGAATTTCGTTTTCCCTGTTGGTGTCGTCAGTGAGTTTTATGGATCTGGAGATTAGTGTAGTAGCGACTCCTTGTATTTGTGATGGATGGTGGTGCGAATCGGCATTTAAGTATCTGTTTGTGTGTGTTGGTTTCCTGTAAACTGTATGTTGTAGGTCGCCATTTTGTGTCCTAGTGACAAGTACATCAAGAAATGGTAGCTGGCAATTTTCTTCAAATTCCACTGTAAACTGGATTCTTTGGTGGATGGAGTTTATATGGTCCAGAAAGCTAAGAAGAGTTTCCCTGCCGAAAGACCATACGATGAATATGTCATCAACATATCTAATCCATAGCTTAGGCTTTAGGTCAGCTGTTTCTATAGCTTTCTTCTCGAAGTAGATCATGTACAGATTGGCCACTGCTGGTGAGAGGGATGATCCCATTGCTGCTCCATCTATTTGGCGGTAGAATTGAGAATCGAATCTGAAGTACGCATTTTTAAGGCAATGTCGTGCAAGTTCGATCACATGATTTGGAAGGTCTTCATTGTCATGTATTAGTTGTAGTGCTTCATCCACAGGTATGCTAGGATAGAGTGACTTAACGTCGAAGCTGGCAATTATGTCGTCCTTATCAAGTTTAAGTGAGTCCAGTATTTGAGTGAAATGGGTCGAGTTCTTCACATAAGAGGTGGCTTTCTCCGTTAGTGGCTGTAGAATGCTTGCTAGATATTTCTCCAGTTTTTCAGTTGGTGAATTGTAGGCGCTGACTATGGGTCTTAGAGGAACATCTGGCTTGTGGATTTTGGGCAAACCATAAAACTTGGGGCACCTGCTTGATTTCTCCCTAGGGATTAGTGTTTTCTTAATTTCGGCGTCAATTGGAGCAGCGTTAATTTTTGACTTGGTTGTTTTTTCCAGATATGTGGTCGGATCGTTTTTGACTGGTTTGTAGCAGGGATCGTTGAGAAGGGTTTGAATCTTTTGTTGGTAGTCATTTGTATCCATTATGACCGTGGCGTTTCCTTTGTCGGCTGGCACTATAGTGATTTCCTTTTTGTTGTTCAGAGTTTTCCAACTCCAACACCGAGCAGAGCCCGAGACCAGCCAAGCGGTACAATCTGCGCTCCCAGAACCGTATAAAAGGCAACATCACAAACCATACCCTCAGTCAATCGTCTGACACCAGTTAGATAGCATTGAAAATGCCAAGTGCGATCTTGGCGAAACGTCTGCAAAATTCCGCAAGGAACACAAATGACCAACGGATATACTCCCGGAATGACAACTCTACACATTCATCTATCCGTGAAACACTACGAACTAACATTGTACACCTCTACGGGGAGGAGACCTTTACAGCCACTAAAAGCTACGAAAGACTGAGGACCAAGAGATGCAACCTACTTTGCAGTTTAAGTTTTCTCATTAAATGCAGAAACAGTAAAGTACAACCAACATTTACCAAACTATCATACCACACCAAGACCAAGAGGACTCAAGACATCCTAAACAGAGCCAGTACCGCCTTGCTGAAGGAACAAATACGTGAAACACGAAGACAAATTAGCATTATAGAACGTGAGCTATTTGAACATCACATCAGTCTAAGCAATAAGATCCACGACACGCTTTGGAACCTCCTGGATCAACTTACACTTTGGAGAACAGAAACGGACCGATCTAAAGTTTCTGAAAAACTTGAAGACAAGTTCAACAGATTACAGAGGAAAGCTCCAGGAACCAACCACAATGACGACGTTAACAGAAACAAAACAGTCCACAATATATCATCGTACCAACCCTCCGAAGCTGAAATAAGCGTCTTAAGTAAAGGTTTTAACTTTGCCATGGCGCCAAAAAGAATACCAACTGAAGACATAATCGCCAACGTAGAGACATGCCTATCATCGGTGGAAGAACAAGCTGCAGAACAGATCAGACAAGACGTAGCAAAAATACTAAGGACAGCCAAGCCTCCACAAGACAATATGACCTTCGCTGAACGACAAGCCCTCAAAACTCTGAACAACAACAAGGAAATCACTATAGTGCCAGCCGACAAAGGAAACGCCACGGTCATAATGGATACAAATGACTACCAACAAAAGATTCAAACCCTTCTCAACGATCCCTGCTACAAACCAGTCAAAAACGATCCGACCACATATCTGGAAAAAACAACCAAGTCAAAAATTAACGCTGCTCCAATTGACGCCGAAATTAAGAAAACACTAATCCCTAGGGAGAAATCAAGCAGGTGCCCCAAGTTTTATGGTTTGCCCAAAATCCACAAGCCAGATGTTCCTCTAAGACCCATAGTCAGCGCCTACAATTCACCAACTCAAAAACTGGAGAAATATCTAGCAAGCATTCTACAGCCACTAACGGAGAAAGCCACCTCTTATGTGAAGAACTCGACCCATTTCACTCAAATACTGGACTCACTTAAACTTGATAAGGACGACATAATTGCCAGCTTCGACGTTAAGTCACTCTATCCTAGCATACCTGTGGATGAAGCACTACAACTAATACATGACAATGAAGACCTTCCAAATCATGTGATCGAACTTGCACGACATTGCCTTAAAAATGCGTACTTCAGATTCGATTCTCAATTCTACCGCCAAATAGATGGAGCAGCAATGGGATCATCCCTCTCACCAGCAGTGGCCAATCTGTACATGATCTACTTCGAGAAGAAAGCTATAGAAACAGCTGACCTAAAGCCTAAGCTATGGATTAGATATGTTGATGACATATTCATCGTATGGTCTTTCGGCAGGGAAACTCTTCTTAGCTTTCTGGACCATATAAACTCCATCCACCAAAGAATCCAGTTTACAGTGGAATTTGAAGAAAATTGCCAGCTACCATTTCTTGATGTACTTGTCACTAGGACACAAAATGGCGACCTACAACATACAGTTTACAGGAAACCAACACACACAAACAGATACTTAAATGCCGATTCGCACCACCATCCATCACAAATACAAGGAGTCGCTACTACACTAATCTCCAGATCCATAAAACTCACTGACGACACCAACAGGGAAAACGAAATTCGCAACATAACAAATGCCCTTAAACAAAATGGTTATAAACATAATATAATAAATAAAGCTATCAATAGACAGACCAATGTGCAGCGAAAAGAACAAGAGCCCACTGACAACAAGTTGAGAGCCACACTTCCATACGTCAAAGGCATCACAGACAGAATAGGACGAATTCTACGCAAACACAATATAACTACAGCCTACAAACCCCAACAGACGATCGGATCCACGCTTAGAAATCCTAAAGACAAAATAAAACTGGAAAATCAGGGAGTCTACAGTATCTCATGCGGCACCTGCCATCACACCTACATAGGTCAAACAAATAGGAGAATTTCTGCTAGGCTAGAAGAACACAAACTAGCCATACGAAACAAGCAAACAACATCTGCTCTGTTTCAACACCATCTAGAAACAGGACACAACATAGATTTCAACAGTTGTAGACAGGTGGCAAACATTACCCACTATAAGACAAGGATTATCCGTGAATCCATAGAAATTCATAAGAGTGGAGGACTTAATGTAAGGGATGATACTTTACACCTATCAACAGCTTGGAAAACCCTCTTAAAACAAGAAAAACCTGAAACACGACGACCAACAACTAGTGACGACGCGACACAGGCGAATGCACACATCTCCAACACCGAGCAGAGCCCGAGACCAGCCAAGCGGTACAATCTGCGCTCCCAGAACCGTATAAAAGGCAACATCACAAACCATACCCTCAGTCAATCGTCTGACACCAGTTAGATAGCATTGAAAATGCCAAGTGCGATCTTGGCGAAACGTCTGCAAAATTCCGCAAGGAACACAAATGACCAACGGATATACTCCCGGAATGACAACTCTACATATATATATATATATATATATATATATATATATATATATATATATATATATATATATATATATATATATATATATATATATATATATATATATATATATATATATATATATACATATATATATATATATATATATATATATATATCTATATATATATATATATATATATATATATATTATATATATATATATATATATATATATATATATATATATATATATATATATATATATATATATATATATATATATATATATATATATATATATATATATATATATTATATATATATATATATATATATATATATATATATATATATATATATATATATATATATATATATATATATATATATATATATATATATATATATATATATATATATATATATATATATATATATATATATATATATATATATATATATATATATATATATATATATATATATATATATATATATATATATATATATATATATATATATATATATATATATATATATATATATATATAACAGTGGTGACGCCACCTTTTTTTTAATTTGGAGCGATACCTGGGCAAAAAAATTTAAAGCAGGGATAGCGAGCCTTTACTTATGAACTTGCTAATTTTCTAAAAAACATCTTTAATAAAGCCATAGAGTACGATAATTTTGACTTTCTGATTTTCGAAAAAAAACCACTTTACACTTTTTGTGTACCCAAAATATTGTGTCGCGTGCCATTGGTCCGCCGTCCCTGCTTTAGGAAATGAAATTGATGCATAAGTACTATATTTGAAAGTAAAATTGACAGATTTAAATATTAAGATGGCGGCTCAATGTCATTTTGAAACAAAAAAAAACAAAAAAATGGATTACCATTTTATAACCCTCGAATAAAAGTCAATACCTTTACCTACTACAAAATTTTAATACTTTAATAAATACCTAAATAACTGATTTAAGTAGCTATATTTCCTAAATTAATCAAGTCAGATATAATGATTTTGGTATTGGCTTAAAGCTTTTTTTTATGGGAATATATATTTATATTGTATATCAAAGAGTATATTTTTTATATATATAAAACACCCTTTTTATTAAAAGCCCATTAAAAGATTCTTTAAATAGCTTTAAGAAAGTACCATAATAATTATATCTAATTTTATTAGTTTCAGTAATTTGGCCATCAAAATCAGGTTTTCAGGTAATTATTATAAAATATCATTTTTTTGTAATAGATGAAATTTACAATATATTCTAGGATTACCGAAAGCGCTCTGCTACGCATCTTAGATTTAATTAAAGAGTTGCACAAAATACAAAAGTTATATTATTTTTCTCTACATTCTTACGTGTACACAGAAACACCCATTTCAATTTCATTTGGAATTGTGTTACCATTTTAAATAGACACAGCCCTATTTTGTTTCATATTTAAATTTTAGAGTAAAATCCCTTTCTTATGACAATTTATTGTTAATTTGTAATATAAAGACCATATATTATTTATTCATGAATTTTGTAATTCGTATTTATTCGACTAAATTAAATAAACGATATGGTTTTTCTTTTATTTTTTTTTATTGCCTAATTAGCAGGTCGGGTAAACGGCTGTGCGAGTCCAATTTAGGTTAAGGGCTGCACCCACCCATGGCGCCGCCAATGCCAGTAAGGGAAACGTCTCCTTGCCTATAACAAATTTTGTTTCGTATTTTGTAGACATGGCTGTCACGAAATTATTTAACGTTGATAAAATCTATCATATTAACGTTGATAATATCAATCATATGTCCTAGTATATTTTTGACACGATGGTATATTATTCTGACATGTTTACAATATCATATTTTAATTGCAAAGCTTCTAAGGTATAGCTAATTTTTAAAGTCCGACCAAAACTGGTTTTTCGGTCGAAACCAAAACCGAAATTTCGGCCATGGCTTCAGTTTTGGTCAAAACCGAAACCGAAACTCACGTGGTCAAGTATAAAATACCTTTAAATACGGAAATTTGGAGCGTATAAACTTATTTTAATGGAAAAGTTCCTAAAAATTTTGAAGGGCAAAAAAATGTCCTTGTTTTTTAAAAAAAATCCCCTTTAACCATTTTTAGAATTTTTTAACTTAAGATAACTTTGCCGCCAGAAACGAAATTAGGCGAGCGCACGACAGCTTTCAAAATCAGTTTTGGTTTCGAAACCGCCGCCGAAACTTGATTTTTGGCCGACACTTCGATCAGACACTACTTATTTTATGGTAAACCATCAATTTTTGATAAAGGTATTTTTTAAATAAAGGTATGTTATTTAAATTTATTGGGTAGATATAGACCTGGGACCTTAGATTGAATAACCAACGCACTGAAGCCGCTCGAATTATTGTGCCCCATGTTTTTTACATCCGGTACTATTTACTACAACTTATCACCACGTCTCCACCCAGGGAGGTATTCGACCCTTCCAATTGGGTAGGGTCTGGATGTCTACTGTTGCGTAGGACACGGTAAAGTGTGGTCCGGCACAAACAGTAAAAAATAGTATATTACATTACAAGTGTGGAAAATGACTAATTTCACACGAGTGGGAATATTGTAGCACGAGGCGTTAGCCGAGTGCGACAAACCCACGAGTGTAAGAAAGTCATTTTCACACGAGTACTGTACACTATTTTTCCTACGACCACAAATTATTCACCAAAAAATAAATAAATTAAAGTTTGTCTGTTCAGAAAAAATAAAAAACAATTGAGAACTTTGCAACACTAGGGTGATATTTACTTTGCAACACTAGTGTGATATATACTTTTCCTCACTGCTATATTATACTGTTTTGACAATATTTTTACATCGAAAATCACCTACCTAGAAGCATTATATAACTTTTATCATTTTGGAATTTAAAAAGGCCCTCACTTAATAAAAATTGTATGGTTTTGTTAGGTAATAACGCTAATAGTTTAATACGGTTTTCTGCTATTATAAGGGTTTTTTAAAAATTATCGATTCTTACATATTTTAGACACTCTTCTAAATAAAACGTAAGTGGTGCATATCCAAAATATTCCGTTTTTTTTAAAAATATCAGTAAATAAACTTACGGGATCGGGGAGTGAAAAGGGGTGTTGGGTGGGGTAAAATTGGTAAAACGAGTTAATGAAACTGAACATCACATGTAAAACTAAGTAAAAATAACAGTTTTTCCTCATATTTTTAAGAAAAAATATGTATTATTGTTGTGCTAACAATAACAAGCCATTAATGCACTTTTAAGAACTATATTTCATAAAAGTAAACTATTCAAAAATACACAAAAGTACAATTTAGCCATCTTAACAGAACTGTACCACCACGGCTAATCACCGCGCCAATAGTCGAATGCCTGAGTCACTAGATTTATTAATTTATGACAATCATGCTTAGGCAACCAATTATATTTTTCGTAAATTTTAATAAATATAAAATAAGATGATTTTCGCTAATTTGGGTTCTACCGTTTAAGGTAAATAAAAAGTTTTTTTTACTGTCACTACAATAAATATGTCACTTGCAAAACCAATAGCAGTTTTTAGAATGACATCATAATATGTATCACACCAGTGTTGTAAAGTACTTTGCAACACTAGTGCTGTAAAGTACTTTGCAACACTAGTGTGATATAACGCATTTTCTATGCATGAAATCAGTGTGCTATTTGCTATTTTCACAAGTGGTCGTAGGAAAATATATATAACTGAATAAAGCGCAATGTTAAACTTTAAACTGCAAAATTTTAACTTTAGCATTTATGAGGTGCGGAGACAAACGACATAATATTTGAAAAAATCATTTTGATAAATCGTGTTTAATCACTACTATTAGACATTTTATTAAATTAATTTCAGTGCTAAACTCTTAAGAATTTGCTTTATTTTAAAAAATGTTTTTTTTTTAATAACCCAAAATCCTTTTTGCATATCCTTAAAATTCTTCTTTTCTTAATATTTTCTCAAAAATGAGATATTGCCGAACAACGTGTCTAAGATAAGAAAATCCAGTATGGAAAGTCTTTAAAATAACAAGAAATACAAAGTCCGTTAAGTAAGAACAAAGTTAGGGTTTTATGTGCTTAATAATGTGTTGTTAAAAAAAAAAATATGTTTCAAGTATTTGCAAAGATATTAAAAAAATTAAAAAGTAATTTAATTTTTGTCCTGGCCTTATTTAAAATCGGATTTTAAAATACATTACACTTTTGCATTGTATCTTTTTCTACTCTATCCTAAAATAATGGTATATTATTTAAAATTTGACGTTTCGTTTTTGTGGGACCATTATCAAGTTCATTAGTTTTAAACGGTCCTAATATTGTAATATTAAAATTTAAAAGCCGATTTTATTAAAAATTTAATTTAAAATTCACACATCTATGTACTCTTCAGTGTTTGTCCTAATTCAGGACCACTTCTCTTTAAATTGTTTGGTATTTTTATTGAAAATTTGAGGACTATAGTAAGACAATATAAACCAAATTTAAGACAGGAAATGACTAATATAAATGTCAAAGTGACAGCTGGGCGCCATTTTGCAAAGAAAAATTTAATGAAAATGGAGGTTCTGTGGCGTATCATTTTAAAGCTCCTGACGAGTACTTTATAACCCCAGAATATAAAGTCAATAACTTTAGCTAGTACAAAATGGCGGAATTTCCAAGGTGTCTTGTTTGTGACTGCTTAATGCTGCTTAATCAATTTACCAGATAAAACCGTAAATCGGGCTTAAAGTTGAAAGCATAAATCGGGCGTACCATAATAATACCATTTTGTTTTTAAAACGTTTAAATTTAATTTCTTACCTCGATCTGAGGGTTCACAAAGACAAAATTTTCACAATTTCGTAGGAAAAATCTAATTTAGGTTTTAATAACTTTTTTAAGAAACACAAATGCCCACAGTAAAGGGTCGAGGAAAGAGAACCTACCGAAGACAGTTTGCCGTCTTGGCGTTCAATTGGTAGCAGAATTTTTCCAAGTTTGCCGAAAAACAAGACACTCTAGGAATTTTTATTACCACAAGTAGTGTAAGAAATTTAATAAGTTAAAAAAAGGCGATATTGCAACAGTGTATAAAAACTTACCACGATCCGCTGGGCCTGCAGTATTCCTGCAACACGCACATTTAAATAAGTTAAAGTTAAACGGCCAAATTATTACAATTTATGGCGCATGCGCCGATTTGTTTATAAAATTATTAAAAATTGAGTCCATTGTATCATTTTAAAATAAAAATACTACAAAGTATAAGGGGTGATTTTGTTGTTTCTATTTTAATGGAATGTCACAGCCCAAAAGCAAGGATTTTTTTAAATCTAAAACTTTTTCGTAAACCGCATTTTATTACTACTTGTCATAACTTTATTTAAGCCAAAATTATTGGCGATCAAAAAAGGGGGCAATATAATAATATTCAATTTATAAATTAAATTAAAAGTCAAATCAGTAGTAAAACCATTTAATTAACTAGCCCTTAACCATACTATTCTTCTTCCAACAGTTTTTTATTTGGCGTTTTGACGGCTGACAAGTGTAATTAGAGTTTAAAATACTCGAAGTTATTTTCCAATTACAATAAATTGACGCAATAAATAGAATTTTAATGGGCACTAACAGTATTCTGTCCAATTTATCTATTTCAAATAACCAATGATAAATTTTAATTAAAATGAGATCAGCGGATCAAATAATAAAATTATTTAGATATATAGACTTGTGGTTATTGCAAAGTGGTTTTACTTTTTGATAAAAAAATAATAAGAAAATATATTTTTTCGCACCCGCCTACTATTTCAGCATTCTTGTAACTTAAAACTAAAGTAAAACTGATATGAGTTAATAATTTTACCTCAAATCTAGGAGTCTAGTTGGATTTTAAAAAATATTTATATTTTTTGAGATACAGTCACGGCTAAACAGTTGGAGTACGAAAAAATAAAATAAAATTATTAAAAAAGTATTTTTGGCAATCACCTCTGCTTATTGAGTAACCAAAGAATTAACAATGACATCTGGCTGATGGGCGTTTGTTGGGGAGGTAATTAATTAAAATTAAATATTAATATCAAAAAGTTATGTTAGTTGGCTTGTTACCTAAAAAGTTATTCGAAAAGATGTTTAGAATTTAATTTTAGGTCAATGTACAAAATTTTAAAAAAATGGAAAAAGACGTCTTTTACCAAAATAAAAAAATTGGTCAATTTGTAAATCTATAAAGTGACAAATTAATTTGATTTATAAAAACTTTTGTATTTTCTTTTACACCAAAAAAAAAAAATTAAAGAAACAGGATTATGTAAGTACTTTATGTGTGTCCAACCAAAAAGCCCACCCTTGTTGCAGATAAATTTGGTATAAAATATGCAATATAATTTTGTGTATCAGTAAGACTTCAAATTAACTGCTTTATAAAACAATTAACGTTTAATAATATTTTAATAAACAAGTCTTTTCTGTCATGACTAACTACATTTTAAACGTAATATAGAAATATAGCTCTAAGAAAAAACAGGTGTACACACTTAGGGTACTTGCCGAATCCCATATTTTAAGTTTTTCGTTTTTAATGTGAGGAAAAAATACAAAACTTCTTATAAATTAAATTATTTCGTCAGTTGGAGAAAAGTTAAAAAAAATTGAGATTCGTAAATTGAGCAAGTTATTTCAAATTTTGCACATTGACCCAAAATTAAATTTTAACCAGCTTTTTTAAATAACCTTTTTTAGATATAGAGCCAACTGTAGTCATTTTTTAATATTTAAATATAATTTTTATTACTTGTTTAAATTTTACAGCAACATAAAAGTTTAAACTACTTTACACCGCCTAGCACCCATATTCATCCTTTAGTCCCTTAAGTTTGTTCACTTATTAATAAATTAAAAATTAAACATTTTTAATCAGCGCCAATGTATTTATGCCTAAAACAGTTGCCAAAATCAGTAGTATTCATAACTTTTAGAAAAATGTTTGATTTAAAACGAAACAGTAGAAAACCGTGTATAATACTTTAACCAAAATTATTACTGAAGTTAAAATTTTGAAGGTATCAGTTTCATACATGGTTTTCCATTGTTAAGTTTTAAATCAAATGCATTTCTAAGAATTATGGATACATACTGATTTTACACACTGTTTTAAGAATAAACCCATTGGCGCTGATTCAAAATATTTAATTAATAATTAATTAATAAGTAAACAAACCTAAGGAACTAAGGTATAAATAGGGGTGCTAGGTGGAGGTAAAGTAGTAAAATCCTTTAAAACATTAATTTAGGGTCTATAAATATAAAATAACTATTAAGTGTTTTATATTTTTAAAAATCTTTTATGAGCTTAAATTTAATGAATAAAAAATATACAGGTTGTTCCATTAAAAAATCATATGTTTGGTTATTATATTTAAAAAAAATCAAACTACACTACTATATTTTTCGTAAAAATAACTAATAATATCAGTTTTTACTTTTTCTAAGTTACAAGACAACTAAAATACGAAGGGGTCGGAAAATAATTAAAAAAATCGCCCTGTATGTCAGGAACGAAGAGGACCATAAAGAATCTTTTAGTGTCATCTTTTTCAATTAAAAGTAGCTTCAGGTCGCGCAAACCTTAATTCTCTATCTCCAATAATAACTAAGATACCCTGCAATTGCTACGAAATCCATACACCCTGTACGTATGTATATACATGGTATATAGTACTTTACCGACAAACTTAAAGAGAATCTTTATCAAAAAATTAAAACCCCTTATAAACATCTCAAGCAGCAAGCTGACGTCATTATGACGTCATTTTTAGGTCATTCTTAGTCATTTTTGGTCATAAGACGTCATCAGACCAAAATTATGACGTCATTTTAATGACGTGTTTCTAACGTCGTTAAAGTGACGTCTTTTTGACGTCATATTCTTGTCATACTAGCTCATAAAAATCTAATTACGTTATGTTTAGAAAACACGCCAGAAAAATTTTGTGGCATTATATGCTTCTGTTTTAAAATCAATCCGAAATATAATATGACAGAAAAATAAGACGAATAATTTTACAAAATTAAAATAGGAAAAAACTCCACCTATAGATGGCGCAATGGACAATAAACTACTATGTTTATTCAACATCTTCGCTTCTTATAGAAGTTTTTTAATATTGTTGTTATCGTTATCGCCTACATCGTACCGATGAGAACTTAAATAGTTCGAAACCAGTCTGCGGTTGGTGATCTCAATTAGCTTTGAAAGAAATACCTTCGGCTAGCGTAAAAATCTGCATCTCCAGGTTGGACAATGTCCCAAGAGATGCGATCTTGCAGTGCAATTTCCAGCAGTAAGGAGTTTTTTTCTATTTCACTAAATTAAATATCGTATCATTTTAGCTTTTGAAAAAAAAGTATATGCGTCAATTTTTAGTCATCTTAAAGACATCATTATAACGTCATGGACTTAGGGAGGTCATTTTATCGTCATTTTGTCGTCATCCTATGACATCTTTGCTGACCAAAAATGACTAAAAAGAGACGTCCATAGACATCAGCTTGCTGCTTGGGATATGTTTTAAAAGTTAAGGAAGGAAAAAATATTTGTTTTTTACAATAACATTTTTACTAATCTTGATATCTCTCGTTTTTCTTTCTGAGAAATTTGAAAGACGTTTTTTATACATTTATTAGACAAGCCGCAAATTGAGACGCGTGCAACGCAAGCAACCATGTCACTGTCACAAAAATCAACGTCTTTTCGAGTAGACGCGTCGCTACTCAATTTCCGCTGTATATTTTAATTTCATAAGTTACAAAAGTACGTACTGTGCTGCGTCGCGTCTCACGCGTAAAGGTCGGGCCTCACATAACCGCAACGGGCTCGTGGCAGTGCGTTTCACTGGTGAAATGTAGGGGAATGAGGTACAAAAATTTTGTATTTAACCAAACTGCAGTAATATGAGTCAATTATACTACGCTTTTAATTGTTCCACACACAAAGTGGCTCAAAAAGTTGTTTCGTATAGAGTTTGGAATAAAATTGGTAGCAAAATTAAACCTATTAGTTTCCGAAACCCCCACTAGCTGAATGTTGTAGCAATACACATATTTCTAACAAAATTGTTTTTAAAAAACTAAAACCAGATTAAATTTTGAACACCCTTTCAAATTTTAGCCTCAGGAATTTGTGCTAGCTTTTTTCGCATCTTTAAGAGACACCCTGTATTAAAATTTATAAAATAGAAAGGTTTAAAATGTAATCTGACGAATTTATTACAATTAAAATAAATAAGGCATTTTAGGTATAACACAAAACTGCGAAATCGGGCACAAGTGTCCTTAAAACAATTTAATTCCACATGCCTTAAGAATCTTAAATAATAAATTTGGCAAATGTTGGATAGGCGAATTTAAATATGCATATTATTTAAGAGTTAGGGTGTGTTTATGGTGAAGCGGCGCGGCGCCGGCAAGAAATAAGGTTAGCAGCGCGACTCGAAAAAATCATCTTTTAAATATGATTCAGAGCATTGCGGCAGGCAGCAAACCACCGACGCAGACGCCAGAGCCATTTATACAGGGTGTCCCACCAGGAACTGCCGAGATCAATTTCTCAAAAGCAAGCTTTGAAACATTTTGAAAATTTGGTAACAATATAAAGCCAGTGGGGGACATACAACTAAAATATTTTGACAGCTTTACCAGTTTCATTTATACCGGAAGTAAATGTCAACTTCCTTATTTTAAATAGAACACCCTATATAATATTTATTTTTTCGCTTCTGCGTAAAATTCTAAACATTATTTATGTATAATGTTCAATACCATTTTTGACTTATTTTAAATTTTATATCAAAAATGACGTTTGCAACCCATTACAAAACCATCAATTTTTTTTTAAACAAAAGCCTTTAATATAAGGTGGGGTTGGATTTCTTGTTTAGTATTTTACAATTAATTAATACAGAGTGGTCAAAAATAGTAATTAAAAATTATTACGACAAAAACCTTAAAAGTAATTTTCTTTAAATGGAAACACCTATCTTTTCTTACCTTATCCTATTAAGCATCAAAAATAAGAATACAGTTTGTATAAGGATGTCTAGTTTAAAATTTTATAGTTTTCGAAATATTAACAACTTATTATTTATTTATTCTAACAATGCTTTTAAATACGGCTTAGTTTTGCTTCTAGTTGGCCTTGACAAGAAAATGCGTCATTACAGCCAACTACCCCGGACCTACCCGTACTTAAATGCATTGTTAGAATAGATAAATATTAAATTGTAAATATTTCGAAAACTACAAATGTTTGACATAGACATCCTTTTACAACTAACCCTTATTTTTAAGGGCTAATAGGATAAGGTAATAAAAGATAGGAGTTTCCATTAAAAAAAATGACTTTTAAGGTTTTTGTGGTGATGATTTTCAACGATTTTTTTGACCACTTTGTATTTATTAATTGTGAAAATATCTATACAGTCTACTAAAGAAGTACTTTCTTAGCAAGGAACTTAACGCCAACTCATATTAAAGGCTTTTGTTTAGAAATAATGGATGGTTATGTAATGACTTGCAAACGTCATTTTTGACATAAAACTTAAAATAAGTTAAAAACGGGTGGACTTATAGAACATTATATGTAAATTGTGAGTAAAATTTTACACAGAATCTAAAAAATAATTAATATATAGGGTGTTCTATTTAAAGTAGGGTAGTTGACATTAACTTCCGGTATAACTGGAAGTGGTAGAGCTGTCAAAATATTTTAGTAGTATGTTCCCCACTGACTTTATAATGTTATCAAAATTTTTAAAAAAATTAAACCGCCTTTTTGAAAAATTGATCGCAGCACTTCCCGGTGGGACACCCTGTATTAGCAACGCTACTCGTTACTCCCCAAGGCGAAAGCAAAATATGAATAGCTCGGCCGCTTGCGTCGGCAGTTAGTAGCATGCCGCGATGCTAAGATTTATACTATTCATATTACCAGCAACGCTACTCGTTCGGCGAAACCGAAATATGAATGGCTTTGCTGCTCGCGTCGCTGGTTAGCTGGTTGCTGCAGTCCTCAAAATCATACCCTTAAGGTGTAATTCCGAGGACCGCGGTAGGCAACTAACCGCCGACGCGAGCAGCAGAACCATTCATATTTTTCTTTTGTCTTGGGGAGTAACGAGTAACGTTCCTGGTAATATAAATGGCCCTTGCGCTTGCATCGGAGGTTTGCTGCCCGCCGTGATCCTCGGAACCGTACCTTAATGGTACAGTAATATGAGTCTTATGTGACCTTTCACACGGTAAAAATTCGGAAAGTCGGAAAGGCTCCGTATAATTTTTTAATAGTCTGTCCGGCGAATCCGGCTCAGTGTGAAACGAGGTTTAGTATTCTCTCCAGCAACCTATTATATTAAATACTATTTTAAAAGCTATATTTTTTTAGATATTTTTTTAACGCACGGTAGCGTAATTAAGATTTCTTAACATTTAGTATATTCTGGTAAAAAAAGATAATTACTAATTTTATAACAACGTTAAAACTTCTCTGTAATATAAAAAAATTTATAGTGCAAGTATGAAATTCTTTTTATTCTCTAAAGTTACTTAACTGTCTTGTTTAGACAAAGGTATTTTTGCTCCGGTGGGAAATATGTTTAAATGCGGGATAATTTATTATGTAAGATGTTTAAGTATTATTCCTAAGGGAGTTAAACTACTTTTTCATGAACTGAGTAATACGTTTCTTACCTTTTAAGTTAAAAGTCAGCAAACATAGGAAACAAAAAACTTATGAGTTAGGTTAAAAATAGGTGTTTTATTAAAATGTAAAAAAGACTTTCATTTTTACAAAGTAAAAAAAAACGGTTGATTTAATGTAGTTTTAGTAAAAACATTGTGTCATTCAGTATTTAAAAACACTATATTTATGTAGTTGCAATTCTTAATATAATTACTGTCATTAATAAAATTATTCTATTACTAAGCCCCACAAAAAAATTAAAGTTTCTACACAAGAATAAGACTTATGATTCCCATGTATTTTTCAACGCTGAATCCGAATCCGAGCTCAGAAATGGTCCAACACATCTGGAATTGGCCCCAGAGGCCTCTATAGCCCTGGAATACGGTTCCTAGGATAAGGCGGGGTCAAGGGTGCATTCTGAATCCATAGCCGGATATATGCTCGACAAGTCTACGGCCAGCTAAAATTTTCTATTTGGGCCGTGAAAATGACCCCTTAGGGGTCAAAAATCGTGTTTCAGACGTAGCAATCACAACAGGAAAATTTTCATGTACATGTGAATTCTGGACCTTACCTTATGCGCGAAAAGTTTTTGGCCTGGTGAAATTTTTAGTTTGAGACTAGAAAAATGGCCCGCTAGGGGCTGAATATAGTTTTTAGACTTAGCAATTACGACAGTAGGATTTTTATATATTTACAAATTCTGGGACTCATTCTGTGCTTGAGAAAATTTTTGCAAGCAAAATTCCCAGTTTGGGGCCGGGAAAATGACTCTTAGGAGCCGGAAAATTGTGTTTAGACGTAGCAATCACAACGAAGACATTTTAATGAACTTTTAAATTAAGAACATAAAAATGACAATGTCACGATTGGGACGTCAAACCCGCGATTTTCCGGCTGCTAAGAGGTTATTTTTCGGCTCCAAACTGAGAATTTCACTTGGTCAAAAACTTTTCGAGCACAGAATAAGTCCCAGAATTTAGAAATACATAAAAATCCAACTGTTGTGATTGCTTAGTCCAAAAACTATTTTTCGGCCCCTTGGGGGTCATTTTCCCGGTCCAAACTAAGAATTTCAACAGGCTATAATCTTTTCGCGCATAGTGTAAGGTCCAGAATTTAAATGTACATAAAAATATCACTGTTGTGCTTTTCCGAGTTGTCGAAACGATATTTCATGGCTACTGGGTTAGTAAAAAGTACTACAAATTTTAAATATCTGTAAAACTGCTAAAGCTACATTTACCAAATTTGGTATATAGAGGGTATCAAACATAAAGAATTTAATAGTTATATCGGCACCGTTGCCAGATTTCTCTGCTTTGTGCTACACGTATCTTTTTCATTTTTTTAAATGGATTGTTTTTTTTATTTTCATTACAATAAATTGCGCGTGGTAAATTTAAAGTCCACAAATTTTTAAAATTTTATTTTTACTAGCTGCCGAGTTATGACAATATCACATTTAAGGTAAAAAGTTTAGATGTACTCAAATATTATTATCCCCAAAAGCACTTAAGCTGCGTGTACAAATTTCGGAATTAAGGGTTTATTTTAGTAAAAACCTAAATTTTGAGTAACAGGCTGAGTAGGCTGAAGCCTATGGCGGCATTTTTAGGGGGCGGCAGACGTTCTTTAGGGGGCGGCAGATTATGTGTTATGAATAATTTTGTTGTTCAAATTCAATTTTATACCTATAATTAAAAGAAATGGAAGTGAGGACCTTTTTTTTTTGTCTTCAAAAATATTGAAGAAGAAAAGGGCGGCGAAAATAAAATAGCCTACGGGCGGCAAACATGTAAGTGCGCCTCTAAACAGTTCTGTGTTCGCGCGTCTTAATCAGATCAGTTTATTACCGGTTCATGACCGGATTAGCAGTCCTTCGATTGTTGTTGGAACTAAAAGTTTAGTTTGAGATTTTATGCAAGTTATCGACATTGTCAGCTGTTTTTTTTGCGGTAGAGAAATTTACTGTTGTGTACAGATTATTTCTTTCTGTCACTTTTTATGCAGGGACCTGTTGATTTTTTTTATATTTTTGTGATTAGTAGCCTATACCGGGTGTCAACAAATTTATTAGGCAGGTCATATTAAAATAAGACTCGGTATCAGTAAATGGTATAAGTGAAGGAGTATTTACGCGTATTTTTCATGTCCCAGTCACTTCCGGTTTAACCAGACATGGATTCAATTTTGATTTTTTAAATAGAACACCATGTATATTTTGTTAGTTTTGGATTTTTGAGACAATTCTAAGCAAGAATTTAATATTTTAAAAAGTTTTAGAGAAAACTTTATTTTTTGGAGCTATTTTTAATATTGTACCTAGGTGGCCATGATTGGACACAAATAAATCTAGGGACCTCAGGTGATATTAGAAAAATACAATAGCAAAGTTTCAGTGACTAGTTTAAAAGATAGAAATGAAACAATTTAGTGAATTTATATTTTCGTGTCTATTTATAATTTTTCAAATGGCAACCCCTTTTAGACAAGCATTTTTCGAATAAAGGATTCTTTGACAAATCTAACGATACCAATTTATTTGCGATGGGAATAAAAATAAAGTCATAAATAAAAAGATCTAGATGCAATAATACAAATGGCTTTTAAAAATCAAGTGGAAGTAAAAATTTTAAAAATGCAAATTACTATTTAGAATAGTCTTAAGAATCCAAAAATGTTAAAATATGGATGGTCTTTTAAAAATTCAAAATTAAAGTCATTTCCGGTTAAACCGGAAAAACGAAAAAATATGCAAAAACTCCCCTCTTTTTGTACCATTTATTTATACCATGTCTCATTTTAATATGTCGTGTACTTCAGAACTTATGGCTTGTCTAATAGATGCGTTGACACCCAGTATATAAGCATATGATTTTTAATTGTTATTCCGTATGAATGCATCTATGCAATGAAATATTTAAAGATTTGAAAAAAATATAAAAAATATTACAACAGCAGCAGGTATATATATATATATATCATTATGTTACCATTTCTTGTTGTTGACTATGTTGTTGTAATCCATAGTAAAATATGAAGGAGCCTAAGAATCTCTCGTCTTCCGCCGAGAGACCTCACGAGATTCTCGACAGCATAATGACTTACTTTTTTGTTTAGATTTATTCGTTTTTGTGGTATAGTATCCAATTTTCCAATTAAAAATACTAACTAAAGAGCTAGTTTGGAAAATACCCTTACGTAGAAAATCGTACGCGGTGAATAAAAATTTTAAACTAATAAATACCTGCACATGCCATTTAAACATCTCCAAACCAGTTCGCCCCTAGTTCAGAATCAGTTCGTTACTTAACCCGCGAAGAAAGCTATTATTAAACAATAAAAAAAGGCATTGAAAATTATACCAGACCATCCTACAAATAAAAAAAGGACTTAAACGCGTAATTTTAATAGCATAAAATCAGTGCCAAAGTAGACTACCAATTGTTATATGATAATAATAGTCTTAGGGTTAATTCTTACCTCTGGCGTAGATAATTTTATTTTTTGGAGGGGTATTTCCAAAACGACAAAATATTGCAACAATAAAATGAAAATAGATATATTTCTCTCGGATAATGCTTTAGTAGTAAGGATAAAATGTTTTAACGGTATTTAAGTTATTTATACCTAAGTCAAGAATAACATTTACATTGAAAATAATTAAGCTCTTGGTATTTTCACCTAGAGCAACTTTTACGAACTTTCTTGAACCGATTCACTTTACCATTTGCATTCTAATTAATGTTGATGTACTTTACTTAATACATATGCTTCGTAGTATTCGTTGGATTTGGTTGTAGTTTTGTAAGGGGTTGAGTTTTATCTTAATAACATTTAAATATGCAGTGAGAATCTTTATAAATTCATTTACTAAATTATTGGAATTCTAGGGAGTTAAAATAAGAAATATTGTATTATTTATACAATTAATTGTATTATACAAGAAGATTGTACTTTACAGCCAGCGTTTTAAAAATAATTTGGTAGAATAAGAATGGCTCTGAGCCACCGTTATCAAGATATTTTTTATTATTTAAGTGTTTTAGTGCAACCAAAAAGTATATGAAAGAATACATTAAATCAGGGCCGTATTAACTGTTTGGGGCGCCCTAGGCTGGAATTCCTAAAGCGCCTATTGTTAAGATAAAAAGGTTATCTCTTGCGTGGCGCCTATTTTCAGTGCAAAGCGCCTTACTCAACCAACCGAAATAAATTTTGAAGAGCAAAAAAAAGAAAGGTAATTCCCCTTGTTTTCGCGCTAATTTCATTCCAGAGCGCCTTATTCACAAGGCGAATTAGTCACCAAAAATCCCGACCTTAACTTTTTTAAAAGCTCCCCTGTCTGGCGCCTATTTTTTGATGGCGCTCTAGGCTGTAGCCTAGTCAGCCTAATGGTTAATACAGCACTACATGAAATCATTCATTCATTGTCACGCTCTAAGTTAACGGCGCGAAAGTCAGAGAACAAAAGAGCTAAAGATAAATTATTTAGTAAAAAAAATAAGGAAAAAAAATTAAAACAAACAAATAGTGCTAACTGCTTACTCCGTAGCAACGAGCGTGAGCAAAGGCTCGGCAGCTCCTTATGCCGGAGAGAATAAGGAGTGGGTTACTAAAAAAAAAATAAAGGGCGCCACCGTTAGATTTGCTAGACTTGACGGCAGTCTTCTAAGGTGGTATTAGAACTGAGTTAGCACTTAGCACAAGTAATAGTTAATAAATAAATAAGAAAAAGAAAATCAGTCAGCGATAAACTAGGCAGCTTGATGAGAAACAATGAAACAATTAAATACGTAAAATAATCCAAGTTTATTTTAAAAGGTTAAAATTTGGAAAATGTTACACTTAATATCTATATCTACAGACAAATCTAATATGTACTGGCTTAAACTCTAAAGGATAAGTGGTTTGACATTGGCGCAATAAAAAAAGAAAATCAAAATGTACTATTATTGGTTATTCGTCGTTTAAGTATCAGAAATAATAAAAAAAGAAACAGTAAGGTACAGAAATTTTTGTGATGCAACACCGCAGAGTTAGTTTGAGTTAGTTAGGGTTTTCTGATACGTTGCCTTGGTGAAGGTGATTTTAAACTCTCTTAGCGGAAAGGTTGCAGCGTCATCAGCGAAGGAGACGGTTCCAGATGGTGATGGTGGTTAGTAGCTCATTAGCTCAGGTTACAACCCAGGTGGAGTCCAAAATGAGTCAAACTACTAAGTGGTATTAAGTAGGATTACCGTCCCGTAAGTGGGACCCTACAATGAAAATGTACAGTACGAATTAGCTTAAGAAAAAAAAAAGATTGATAAAAAAAAGTGATTTAATAAAAAAAGGATTAAATTTTGAAAAGTTTAGGTATTAAAAATTTAGATTAATTTTTCATAATTGTTTAAATTTAAGCTTATAATTAAAGATATATAAAGCGTGGTGCTTGTACCAATGTCGAAAGGTAAGTTAAATTAAATTAAATTTATAAGTAATTATAATATACAGATAATATACACACTATCAGCAAAGCATACAAAATAGGTAATTATCAAAAATTAAAAAAAATATTACAAGTGCCTACCGGCTAACTTGTTTTAGGATAAAAGTTCCTTTTGAAATAAAAAAAGATAATTAATTTTTAAGACAGTTAATAATTAAGAGTAAAAAAAAATAAGTACAAATATAAATCGATTAAACAAGTGAGAAAAATACCAATAATCAATAAAAATTTATAAATCAGTTAATGAAATTAATGAAACCTAAAACTAAAAATAAATAGAAATAATGAGTGGTGCCTAAGTCCAGTTATAAAAAAAACTCCCAAAGTTTTAACCCAGTTGTGTATGTACACATAATCCCAAAAATGTAAAGCAATGTAAACAATTGTCTTAATTGGTTAATAGAAAAAATAAAAACGAGTAATTCGGTAACTACCTATGCAAATTTCTTTTTGAAATAAAAGCAGTTAGCCTTAGAAAAAAAAGAATATTAAATGTCAGTTTAGACCGCTTTTCAAAAGAAATAAAATGTAATTAATTATTAAGAGTAATTGAGTATTGCTTACTTAGCTTAATAAGAATAAAACAAAATAAAAAGGAAAAATTCTGATCAAGTCAAACTCAGAAAGAGGCTCATAGGAGGTAAAAAGAAAACAACACTATTTGTTAAGTACTGGACTAAGACCCACAATCAAATTAAATTATAACTGTTTGTTACATTATAAAAATGTAATTTGTGCAATACCAGGTAATATTTCTAAAACAATATCCTATAATTACAGTCACAATGATTCAACAAATCAGTAAGGTAGGATAAATTAATATACATAATGATAACGGTATGCTAAAAAAGGGAATATATATATATATATAAGGCCACTTCACATTGTCCAACTAGTAAAAAAATATATTTTTTTTGTTTAATTAGAAAAAAAGGTTAAATAAATTATTGGATATGGAGAAAGCCACACTAGGCAACCCAAGCAAATAAAGATATCCAAAAACAAAACAGTTAAATTTGGTAATATTTAAAAATGTATCTTAGTAAAACAAAGAATATTTTAGTTTAGTTAACCTTTTATAATCAAGTTAAATATTTAAAAATGTATTAAATTAACCATTATAGTAATTAATTATTTAAATAATTAGCCAACCTCAAAAGCATTTTGTAAGATATTACATTAATTAAAATGTAAAAGATAGGATCATGGAAAACAAAAAAAATGATTTAAATCAATTAGCAATGATATTTTGCCGCAGTAAAATTGATTGAAATGGGCCTAGAGCCTCCAAAAGTAATATAATTTGACAGCTATTAATTAAAATTGGTATTTATTTAAAAGGGAGGCTGCGAAAAGAAACACTATGGAGTTTTAAAATAGTTATGCAAAGCCATGGACCTTTTATAATTTGATTATATACAGTAGAGAACAAAATGTGTAAAACAGTGAAAATTGAAACCAATATTAATTAATTATATACATATTTTGTTTTTCATAAAGCATAGTTTGATACATATAACAATTCAGGAAAAAAAATCAGAAACTAACCAGAACTTGATAAAATGGTGAAGCCATGAAAATACAGTAGACTAGTGGTATTAGAAAAAAGGTTTTTTTTTTCAAAAGGGTAGTTTGACTGTCAAATTGATACACTAGAATTGTAATGAAAATTAAGCAGCCAAATACCATTGTTTAAGAAATTTAGTTAATCATGAACCATGTCTGTCATGGAAGCAAACAAAAAAATTATAATTTTAACTAATTAGCAGATTGAGAGTAAAAGTAAAATAAAATGCATTATCAAAAAAAGTTACAGTAATGATAATTAGACAGTACTTTAAGAATCCATTTTTAAGTTTCTGTGTTTAAAAATTGTAAGTGGAATTAGGTATATAAAAAAAGAAAAGTTACTTATTCTAGAATTGGTTCAGGCCGTTAACTTGGTAGAATTCTCAAGAACAGAAGTGGTTATTTTGATAATATAAACGGGCACATTATTTTAAACAAATTAGCAATAAAACTATCAAATCACTTTATTAAAACTGTATATGGCCAATTACGTTAAACTCAATAAAGGATATAAAATACTATAGAGATGGCACAAAAAAAGGATAAAAAAATTACCACTGAGTGGTTTTTTTTCTTATTGATAGTAAATAAAATGGATTCTACTTCGTGCCTGGTAGTAAAAGAAAGGTCAACTATAGGTTATAAAAAAATGCATTTTACAATGCTAATTAATATTTATGTACGGAAATTCTACTTAAAATAATTAAAAGAATTAACTAATGCACTCTACATTTGCTATTAGATAGTAATTACATAAAAAGGAGGTCTTATGGCTATTTAAACGAGGATTAAAGAAAAAAAGTTAAGAATTAATAAAATATTTCATTCTGCACGTGTCGTTTAAAGAGGAAATTTTAATAAAAAAATGTAGTAATCAATTATAGTGATAAAATGAAATAAACAGAAAGGTATGCACAAATTCAATACGAGTTAGGTAAAAAAATCCTTACCGTTAAGATTTTAAACGGGTGCTTGTAGAAGAAATCTTCAGCGTTTTTAAATCCTGCTAATGCAGATGTAATGTTTCAATAAAAAGGAAACTCAACCAAATTAAAGGTAAGGTAATAAATTGAAACAATTTCTCAGCTTTTAAAACTTAAAATCCATGGATTACCATGCTTCAAATGTAGGAAAGTTAGAAAGCTGAACACTGGTCGACTCTTCTAGTTGGCTTCGTGATGAAAAGTGATTTTATAAAACGAGGCAAGGGATTTTACCATTGATAAAAAAACGTAGTTAGTTAAAAAAATATAGCATGGCAACGGCCGGCAGAACACACTGCGGGTTCGTTGAGATATATCAGCTAGGAAGTACGGGCCGATCGGAACAATTGGCTAGAAAAGGTAAGGTATACGGCACGACTCGCGTAAATTAGAGATGCCGGTACCAGAGTCTCTCGGATCGAGCTCCTCATTGGTTCAAGTTTAGGCGGGACGTTTGAAAATTGCACGGCAGAGCCTGCGACCACGGCGTGGTGACGAACGCGCGAGCACACAAGAGGCGGCTGTAGTGATGGGCCAGAATCGATATCGGTGGTCATTTTCTAACAAGTAGCTAGTGCGATAATTATATAAATTAGTTTATTGAGAAAGTAAAATTGGACCGTGACACAGTGCTGAGACAATGTTGACCGAACAGGGGAAAAGATGGGTTAAACATCTAATAACCAAACACACATGGTACTCTAGTACTTAGGCATAAGCCTTTGTGCGATGTCACAAAGATAAAAAAAATTAAGTAACTTATTAATTTGACTATGCCAACAAATTAAGTTTACATGTTTTTTTGTTTTTCAAAGTGACATGTTTTGCACACTCAGTATGTCCAATGTTAGCATTACCAATAGCAAGAATGTGACTTATTATGCTGCAAACTTTTAATACTACTCTGTATGTATAAGTGTATATACCTGTTGCCAGTCAGATATAGACTTTTTGGGTCCAAATGGAACATCATTCAGTTTTTCACATAGGTTTTCAAATTTCATATTATTCATTTTCAAAAATTCCACATACATCTGATACTGTTTATATACAACTTTAATTGGTCCTATGAAAAAATAAACAAAAGAAAATAAATGCTGAATTTAAGTCAAAAAGTTACTTCCACAGTTACTACCTACTGAAGTACAGTGAAACTTCCCTAAGTCGAACTTCCGTAAATAGAGAAATATTTTCTAAATCGAATATTTTCGTACAATGTATTTTTTCTTTGTAGTAATAAACGTGTATACTTATATTTCCGTAACTCGAATTTTCCGCAACTCGAATATTTTTTCTAGTCCCTTGAAGATTCGAGTTAGGGAAGTTCCACAGGAGTAGGTATAAAAATATATTGTTTAACGCCAAAATGATTAACCTATTAAAATATACATAGATAAAACGCACCTATCCTTTTTTTCTTGTCTTATTTTATACTGTATTTAAAGGAAAGGTTAAAAAAAACAAATCCTAAGTTTTCCTAATTTATTTTAAAAAAAGTTACATTTTTTTATTTTCAACTATATCGCAATATCTGTTTATGGCATTTGCCACCTCCAAAATAGCATTGGCTATGTTTCCTAGTTTTTCTGCATTTTCAGTTACCGCTTCACTGTAGGTATTGCACAGAATATCCGTTGTTGATTTTCTAGCTTCTGTAAAAGGTTAATTTATAATAATTTAATGCAGATCATTTATTTATTGCATCATTTACTGATTCATATTCGCAACTTTGTGCATTCTCTATCTCAAAAGACATTAACAAAAAGTTATCTAGTATATATCAAGGCATACTTATATAAAAATGTTTTACACACTACTCCAAAAAAAAATGTATTTAAGTGCATGTGCATAAAATAGTTTGCTTGTCTTTTGTGGAAAGTTTACTTCATGTGCATACATATTTTAAGCAATACGTAAAAGCATTTAAAATAAAATATTTTTTCATAAAAACCCTATACTATTTATAAAATACAATGTATCTGACAAAAAAATAACTGGACTTGACCATTACTATGTGGTAGTTTTTAAATGAACACACAAATGAACTACCATGTTTTTAACACTTACTTTTGATTTGAATCTTACTTGACAATCACTTTGTAAGTTAAAAACTGCAGTCGCAATAATTTAAATAAATAAAGTGATGTAAAAACATATTAAATCTATTGTTATACCATAAAGTGGATTGTCTTCGGACAGCATGGGTGACTTCAGACATCATAATGTTTTAATGTGTCAATGTTCTAATATGTCAATTTTAGGTGTCAACTGTGTTTTACCTTATTATAGTTTATATTTTATATTTTATAACGTGTATATGTACAATTTTGTATATTGATATCAATAAATACTACTACTACATCTGGCAGTGCTTGCATATCATCGGCTATAATTGACTACCCCAGTTCGTAAAAGTAATAACAGCATACTATATTGATGTATAATTAGCGTACCATTTTTATGATGCCAGCAGTCAACCATGGCCGAACAAAGTCACCCCCGCTGTCCGAAGACAACCCACTTTACGGTACTTTCTCTTTACAGAATTAAACTTACTTCCTTTCCTCTTAATTCTTTTAGGAGAGCTTGATTCTTGAGCAGTAACCATGGGGTTGCTATTTGAAACATTATCATCAGTATTTTCTAGGTTTTCTTGTTCCTCAGAATCAATAAATTCATAAATTATGTTATTATTTTCTTTTAAATCTTCGAGTCTGCGCCTCTACAACAAAAATCAAAAATGCTAATAATTATTGTAAAACCTATAACAAACGAATCTTGGTAACAAGTGGTGTCACATAATACAGGTGTCTTCTTATCATAGCAGATGGGTGTACAAAATTATAAGCTTGGACCAGGCAGAATTTTACAAATAATTTTTTTTTAAAATATAATCAACTTCAAAGCATTTATGGTTTTTAAAATAGTAGTAGTTAAACAGTTGCAATAATATACAATTGAAAAAGCATATTATTTTCAATTATATTTATATTCCACAAATCTTATAAAAAAAGTAAAATATACAGTACTCTACAGTACCACAACTTATACTATGGGGTTTCCTAAACAATTTATACTTTTTCAAATTGGTATAAGTTGTATAATATCTTATTTGTTTGGGTAGGGTCTTCCACACCCATTTCCATGCAATCCAAACTAGTGACAGCACCACTTCCCATAATCTGAATTATCCTTTCTTCATGAGGAGTAAGAGGTTTATTCTCACGAGCCTTTTGCTAGCATTTGACTTTCATTCTGTGAATGCCTTGAAATTATTTAAAAATTAATCTATATATAAAATTCCACTAAAATGACTTTATTACCTTTTTCCAGGAAGCTACATCCCTAATCGGACCATCGCCACAAGAATTAAGGGCCATAGAAAGTCCTTTCCATATATTGTTTAAATATTCGGGGTCTGTGGAGGGTTGCAATTTGCCCGATATTAGAATTTTATGCGTTTCTAAATACGAGATATAAATATCAAACTGCTTTTTTGTCGTTCTTTTTTTGCCGATGGAGTTATCTCCATGATCGCCTTCTGCTAGACTTACGTGATGGCAAAACGCTAAGGAGTTTTTAAAAAACAATTTATTGTCTTCAGAGTAGGAATACAACTAACTGTTTATACAATTTTACTTATATTTATAAACTTTAAAAAGCTGATATGCAAAAATGATTCTTTGAATTATTTTTGCTGACCTTATTTCTCATGGGAACATAACTCCTCCGCCCTTAGCTAAAAACATACCCTAAGGGTGTGGTTTTACAAAAAAAAATTATTAATAATAAAAATTATAAATGTTATACAGTAAAACCTAAACCTAGATTATAATATTATTATTTTCATCGCATTTAGGGCGTTTAGAAAAATACTTAGTTTTAAGCAGTTTATAAGCTGAAAAAAGCAAGATGATTAAAATGCATATATATAATAAAATTGTCCAAAAACTAATTCGATCAACTGGTATTGGATTGGTTAGTTGATTGATTCGTTTCTTCTGTTCTTGAAGCATGGCTGAAAGTTCCTTGGTTTCTTTCAGGTTGACGACATCCAAGTCCAGCGTGGGTGGATTGAAAATTATTTCTTCTTGTCGATAATAATTTTCGGGTAGGTCCAATATTGGCAATGAGACGTCTTTGTAGGTTAAGCGATTTGGCTTATAACTTCGTAGAATAAACGATTTGATTTGAAGGCTGCATTCGTTGGTTAATTCGATTAGGTGAGAACCAACCAGTGGCGTGTTGTCTCTTGAATTTTTGCAAGTTATCGGTACAATTAATTGATTGGGTATGGTAACAATCCATTTTCCATCAGTTATTTTGGTAATTTGAACTTCATTCAATCGGATACGAAATGGTTGACATGTAGTGGTGTTTGATTGATAGGTTATCAGCTGTACGGCACATGGAGGATTGGTGCTTATGTAGGCTGTATGGGCTTCTTTGCAGAGGTATTCATAGGGTAGTAGCTGGGTGCAAACTTGATCCATATAAGAATATTTTGTATTGCTAAGTGCAAGGTAAGGTTTTTGTGGTAGGTTAAGGTAAAATTCGGAAGTTTGGTTACTAGGAGTCGGTAATGGATATAATTGATAATAGTGATAAATATCTGATTCGACTAATGGTAATTCTAAAATAAAAGTGATTACAAATTCCTTTGAGTAACTCTTAATTTCAATAATTTTTTCAAAGTTTAAAACATTCTCTAAAGTGGCTTCTAGAGGTAATGCATCTAATACTAACTGTTTTTTAAAACCTTGAATTTCTTTTATAAGTTCGATTGGATTTACAATAGAATTATGAAGTGTGTTTATTTTTGCAAAAGAAATAGCTACTTCTAATTTTTCAAAAATATCAAAGATAGTTTGATACATCATCGATATTTGATTAATCACTACATGTATTCGAAAATATTCATGATCGGTACTTTGGTGAAGGGCTACTTTTTTAATAGTCTCTTCAACTTGCATTATTCTTGATTTTAATATTAATTGGTTATGTGAACATATTTGAAATAGTATTTTCAAATGTTTTTATTGATTTTTCTAAAATAGTAATTTGATTGAAAGATATTTCTTTTAATTTATTTTGATTTTCTTGTAATTGTTTTATTTGTTTATCGTATTGTTATTAGGATTTTCGCACGGGTTCGTAATTACTGTGGTGGCATAAGAATTAACAATATTTACAAGTGATTCGGGCATTTCTGCGTTTCCGAAATCTATGTAATTTAATATACCTATTCCGTTTGATTCAGTTACTGGGATTTTAACTTTATGAGTAGTACGCGGTGGTATTATAATTTGCGTAGGCTGCGCCTGTATTTGAGTAGGTGTTTGTTTATTTTTTAAGAGGTTAAATTTGTTTTGATAATATAAAGGTAAATGCACGAAAGGTGTTTCTAGGATTAAATTTCCCAAGTTTATTTTTGCTTGTATTTTAATTAAAAAATCAATACCTAATAAACCGTCAAATTTATCAGAAAAATTAAATAAATAAAATTTATGGTTGCCTTTTGTTTTAAATGAATTAAATATCGGAATGTTCATAACTTCGCTATGTATTGAAGTTGCGTGAGCTGTGCGTACAGAAAAATTTTCGTTTGTAATAAATTGAGGATAGATTTGATATGCTAAATTTGGATTAATAAAACTTTTGCCACTTCCTGTGTCAATAAGAAATTTTGCGTTAATTTCCGGGATAATTATTACAGGAAGATCGGAATGAACATAATTATTTAAATATACTATGTTATGTTGTTCGTATTCTGGGGTAAAGAAAAATTTTCAGTATTATCATTTAATTGAAGATATGTTCTGTAGTTTGGCGGATTCATTTAATAGATGGTATTTATTGTTTTGACATTTAATGTCAAAGTTCTTCAGATTTTCAGAATATCCCAAAAAAACAGAAAAATAGTGAATTTCAAAACCTAAATAATAGTAAGTTTTTTATTTTTATTATTTTTATTACATTTATCTTGACAACGGTGGCAGATTTGCCACCGAAACGACGATTTTTAATTATCTTTTTACTTATTTAATATTTTTTTGGTTTTTAGTACTTTCAATTTTATTTTGGCGTGTACCCAAATAAATACCATCTATTATCATTTAAATCAGTATTTGGATCGTATGGGTTATAAGTGTAATCGTTTTCATAAGAAAAATAATTATTTTGGTCAAAATCAGTGGTAGGGTCATAATAATAGTTATTGTAATTATTTTCAATATTCAATTGATCGTTATTATTGGTATTTTCATGATTAGATATTTCATCGATTTTTTCTTTTTCTATTGGTTGAACAGATTGATTAAATAATTCTTGTGCAACCCATTTTTGTCTAGGCTGTTGAACTGAATTTGGTTTAATTCTCGAATTACTCGATGAAGTATCCATCGGTTCGGGTTTATTTCTTTGGAAATTATTTTTTTGTTGTGTATTATTAAAGTTATTTGTGTGACTAAAATTTGGTCTTACAAATGGTGTAAAAGAAGGTCTGGGCATAAATTGATTTTGAGGCATAAAATTTGGTCTTTGCATATTTTGTTGATATTGATTAAAATTATTAAAATTTGGCTGTCGATTAAAAAATATTGGTGGTCTATAATTCATAAATTGATTTGGATTAAATTGTGGTCTCGGTACGTCATTAGCAGAATAATGACTTTTATTTGAAAATGATTGCTGACTAGGTTTATTTATTTTTTGAGGAGGCATATTTCTATTTGTAAATTGAGACCTATTTTTATAATTAATAAAATTTTCTTCTTCACAAACAAAAGCAATAGCTTGTTCTAAAGAATCAGGATTTTTAGTCTCACAACTAACTGCATATGATAATTTAAATTATTTATAAAAGTTTTTAAACATAAATCATCATATTGTTGTATTTTTAAAAGTTTAACATTTGCAGGATCATTTGAACTGTTTATTTTAGTAAATAATAGGCTGCGCGAATCTTGAATTCTTAAACCAAAATTTTGAATAGGCTCATTTTTGTCTAATTTCATGCATATGATATCTTGAACTAAACAATCTTCAGATCTTTGATCAGAGAAAGTAGTAATTAAAGCATTTTTAACTAAATTCCAAGAATCTAATTCAATTCTAGAGGCTATTAAATCGGCTGCTCTACCTATTAGTTTACCAATGATCGTATCAAATAAACAAATATTTATAGGATTATTGACATTATTTATGTCTTGGTGATTAAGTAAAAAATGTTCGCAAGATCTTATAAAACGAGAAATTTGTTTTGGGTTTCCATCAAATTGTGGAATATTGTCGGCTTGATATCTAATTAAACTATAATTTGGCTGCGCCATTTCAATATTTTGTTGTTCTTGATTTAAATTTTGATTATTTTGAATGTTTAAATCTTGTGGCTCAATGATTGCCAAATTATCAATAAGATTAATTATATCTTCCACTTTGATTGATTAATTGACTAGAGATGTATAAAACTAAGTAGAAAAATTACTAAACCTAACCTTAAAATTAGTCGAATTGATCTCTTCACTACTTCAAGAAAAGGTAAAAGGAATAATTTTGATAAAAAGGATCACTTACAATACTAAGATGATTATTGGTTTTGTCTTCATTGATTTCTCTGGAGCCTAACTATAGAGTTTGGACGATGTTTGTTCCTCCCTCTGCACCAATAGGGCTGATGGACGATGCTTGTTCCTGTCCCCTGGTCGTTGAGCTGATTCCTCCCTGGTCAATGTTGCTTTTTGTTATCCAGGCTTGACACACACGTTCTTTTTTGATCGTTAACCGTTGAAACGGAGGGTAGCACGATTTTCGAAAACAAAAACCCCGTTTTGTATCGATTTTTCAATCAAACAACCCCGATCAATCCGATCCGACTGCGCCACTTACGTGATGGCAAAACGCTAAGGAGTTTTTAAAAAACAATTTATTGTCTTCAGAGTAGGAATACAACTAACTGTTTATACAATTTTACTTATATTTATAAACTTTAAAAGCTGATATGCAAAAATGATTCTTTGAATTATTTTTGCTGACCTTATTTCTCATGGGAACATAACTCTAGCAAGGTATATTTTATTATGATAAATTCCAGCGATTCCGGTCCACAAAGCTAATTTTACCCAAAAATAGGGGCTCGTAAAACACCAAATGGAAAACAACCTAACCTATAAACCACCTTATGCGAAAACAATAAACACTGAAGGTATGGTTTCGCTGGTGCGATTGGAACGACTGCGTCTTGCGACTGCGTTTAGTCGCAGTCGTTGCAGCAAGTCTGTATGGTTTCAGTGATGCGATTTATTATGCGTTTAGTTTGTGTAGCAAAGTGAAATAGATAAAATAGTTGTATTTAAAATACCGCAAAGAAATGGACGATATCGATTTGTTTACCCTGATCTTGCTAGAAGAAGAGGAAGATGAAGAATATTTGCGAAAACAATTATTACAAAAGAGACGGAAAACTCACGTCATGTTTCAGAGGCGCACAGAAGAGGGTTATTTTAATCTCCTCATAAATTCTCATTTAAAAGAGGATGAGAAAAAGTTTAGAAGTTTCTTCAGATTAAACCCAGAACAGTTTTATTTTATTCTATCACTTATAGAAAAAGACATACGAAAACCTGGAACAAACTTCGTAAAATTTCCAATAAGTGCCGAGGAAAAGTTGGCATTAACATTAAGGTAACATAAAAAAACAGATTATATAGAATATATATTTATTTTGCTTTAAATACTACTTAAAACAGATTTACAAATAAAACAGTATTCCTATATTAATAATAAAATGCAAATAACATTTTAACAAAACATAATATTATTAGTTCATTAAACCGCATAAATATTTATTGTAGGTAGGTATTCTAGGTACAAATTAGTGGTTTGGAAATGAAATAAGATTCTTAACAAACTAAAAACTTTTATGTCGACTTTTATTTTAATAGCGTTGTTGGAGTATGTGGATTTGTATCGGTCTCAGGAATATTAGTAGGATTGAACGTGGAAGTGCTTGGTGAATTTACATATTGTGGGTTATGAATGGAAATATGAACTTATTGAGTTGCCTGGGGCACTAGATATAGAAGCAGGATTAAGAGTAGCTTTACTGTTTTGCTTTTGTATAGCAGAAGGCGGGAAAGTTGGGTGATATTGGTAATCACATGGTAAATTATATGAAGCACAGGGAGCCGCTGGTAGTTGTGAATTCACTGAATAATTATTATAGAGCTGTGTTTCGGCGGCGGCCCCGAATTCTTCAGAAACTGATTGCGGGATATATTCAGTTGCCTTTAACTCAAGGTTATTGGTTAGAGTTAAAATTTCGAGCTTTGCTTTATTAATTAGAGGACGGGGAAATTTTTTTACCGTTACAGATACACTCTTCATGAATAAATCGACATCATCGTTTTTATTTGCTTGTTGGTTATTGTGAATAGACTCAAGCATATTCATACGTAGTTGAGCCCTTTCATCAAAAGCAGACAAGGAAGAAATCTTTAATCCCCTATTTTCAGATTTCTTAACTTTGCGTACCACCTTAGGTGTAGAACATCGACTTTCAGAGGTATAGCTTTCTGAGCGTTGAGGTGAATTTTTTCTGGTTGTTTCATCTGGAAAATCTAATTCTGAATCATCTAATGTTGAATCATCACAATATTCGCATATCCCTTTTCATGTTGGCTCTCAACTGAAGCGTGTTCTTGGGATTCAACTAAGGTGTTTTTGAAGCCCTTTCATGTTTGACATTAGCGAGAAAGCCAAGATGATTGTAAAGAGTCCACTTAATCGGTTTGTCACATGAAACAGAAGTTCCTAATTTCAGCTTTTTGAATGTCTGAAATAGGTATCTTTGATGTTACGCCATCGCTTTTTGCAATCGTCCACTAAAAATAAATAAGAAAACTTACGTTAAAATTGAATTAAAATATGTGCTGGGTTTATAGGTTTTATTTGTAAATCTAGATCAAATTAATTATTAAAATTTATACCTTATTTCAGGTATATGGCTACTGGAGAATCCTTTAGATCTCTTGCATTTGCTTTTAGAATCTCACACAGTTATATAAGCAGTATTATTAAAAAACTCTATCAGCAATATGTAAAAACTTGGTGCCAATATTTATCTCTCCACCCACTAAGGAAATTTTAAGAAAAAAGCTGTTGAATTTTGGGAGCGATGAAATTTTCCGAACTGTGTAGGAGCCATCAACGGCAAACACATTAGAATTTTTTCACCAGCAAAATCCGGATCTTTATACTTTAATTTTTATTTTTCTATAGTTATGTTGGCATTGGTTGATGCGAACTACAAATTTGTGATTTTGGATGTTGGATCTTATGGAAAAGAAGGTGATAGTTCCATATTGAATAAATCTGCTTTTGGCCAACAAATATTAGGCTCCCAGGATTTTTTCCCATTTGACCAAGTATTACCCAATACAAACAAAGTAATGCCACATGTAATTATTGGGGATGAAGCATTTCGCTTGCACAAAAACATTATGAAACCGTTTAGTAAGGCAACAGCTGCTTCTGATCGGTCAAAAGCTATATTTAATTATAGATTGTCCAGAGCACGAAGAGTAAGTGAAAATGCTTTTGGTTTGCTTTCTCAAGTATTCCGGGTATTTTACACACACATAGCTTTATCACCAGATGTGTGCGACGATTTAATAATGGCTGCATCTTGTTTGCATAACTTGTTACGAGAAGGATATTTAGAGAAAAAAGGAGCCCTCATTATGAGTATGATCCTAACGAAAATGAAACAAGTATTTTTAAAAATTTAACAGGAGCAGGAGGATTTCAAAATGCTGAATGGTTTCGTATCAGAGACGAGTTTATGAACTTCTTTATACAAGAGGGTGCTGTCGAATGGCAAAACAACCATATTTTAAAAGTACAATAAAAGTTACGGAAACAAAGTATTCGACCAAAAAATATTTAAAACGTTCGTTTCAAAATATATTATTTGAAATTATCACTAGTTTTTAATTATTTAGATTTAGACCCAAATTAGTTTACAATATACATACCTACTTTAAAAAGTTATCAACCTTTTAACTGCTCATTTTGAGGTAAATAAATTATTTTTGCCGAAATACCTAGGTACTTATATGTATATATGTGTATTAATACCTAATATTTATTGTGTAAGTACTAAAATATATTGTTACATGTAGTTTAATAATATGAAGTTTTATTTTAAATAAAAGTCCTTGATGAATTTTACTTGCCACTTTTTCTTACTGAAGAGGCAACTTTCTTCCAACCATTTTCTTTTATTTGAAAATTTTTATAATTTTCGTCCTCATAATCATAGATTGACGGGTACTTTTGAAATTCTTCAATTAAAATTTCGTCATCGTTTGCCGAAAAACGGGCCATTTTTATGTTGCGATTTCGATCTGACTGGTTCGTCTAGCAGTCGAGACGCAACGGCTGCGACTCGATGGCTTTCGTATTCGGTCGGATCGCACGACTGAAACCATAAACACTGAAAATGTATTAAGCAGTCATTTGCGATCACACGCAGTCGGTAGTCGCAGTCGTCAGTCGCACCAGCGAAACCATACCTTGACAAACGATATGAAATAAAAATCCTTATGACTGTACATGGTTGCCAGTTCTTCTATATCGCTCTTGTCTAAAAGATTTCAGATAACAGATTTTCAATATCAAGGTGGACACCAGAATACAAAACAATTTCAATATTGAAATTTTCCAATATTAGATATTGGAACTTGAAAAATATCCAATGCCCTCCTGAATAAGGCTGAATATAAGCAAATATTCTATCACAGTATAACAAACTGCTACAGAGATTTAATTTTAGATAACTGTGCCAGCTGCTGAAAGCCTAACACAAAAGGGAACCCCACTGATGTAACCACAATCTTAGCATATCGAAGAAATAAACCAAAAACGTATTACGAGCTCATGTTTTGCTATTAGTTAAGAAGCCACGGTTCCCAAGGTATGCTAATACTTTACTTTGATAACAGTTATATCCAAAGCATAACACAAATGCAACAAAATCTTTGGGTTTTGTAATTAGTGACGAATTTACTAAATTTCGATGCATAAAGTTTCAACTCAAGCATTGATATGTAGCTTAAGGAATTTTGTTATTTTTAGACATCAGAGGTGCAAGAGAAAGAAGCTATAGTGTTAAATTATTAATTATTAAGTTTGATACTAGGAGCAATAAAGGACTGATCACAAATAAAAGTATAGAATTTAGTCTAACCTAAATGTAGCAAAGTAATAACTCTAACTATCTCTAAGAAAAGGAAAACCCAAGTAAATGAAGGTAAAGAATTTAAAATATTTAATAATAAATGGAGGACTATAACTGTTAAGAAGAGCGGGGACCGGTTAGCAAACAACAAAAGGAGATGCTGGGGACTTTATTTGTAATGTGTGCTCCCGGGAGCACGCGTGATCTTTTTGGGCGCTCAGGGAACGTCGACGCTCGTAAAAATCATGAATCGGTTTATTTGAAAACAAGTGAACACGGATGTGTTCGTGATTTTAAAAATCACATATTTACTGGCAACACTGCATGCAACAAGTTCTGACCAATGAGAATCGTTTGTGCTTGGTTTGTGCAACACCGACTTCACGGAAAGCCAATCAACTGTCATCCGACGATAAAAAATGGCGGCATCTCTTGTTTTCTGGTACAGTAGACAAGTATAGTGTTTTTGTCAGTTTTTTTCGTTTTCGACGGTTGTTTTTACCTTTTAATTGTTTTAAGTGAACATAAAGGACGTTTAAAATTGATTTTTGCAACTGTTAGTACAGTGTATGTTTTATTTACCTTTTTTTTCTTGTGATGTTTGTGTAGTGGTGTATCAACAAGTGGTTGTTTACATCCATTTAAACCAGTTTTTTTCTAATTAAAACATTGTGTTATTAACTTTTTATTGGCCTAGTGAACTAAAAGGACCCTCTTAGTATAGTGTTTAGTGTTTTTTTGTGATTTTCTTTGCGATTTTTACACTCAAAAGACGACAGGTTATATACTAAATTTATAGTAAATTTCTGTTTTTTAACAAATTATGAAGTTTTTTGAAAATTGTTGTGTGCCTCTTTGTAAGAGTACCAGTGCCAGTAAAGGTCCAACGGTTTCAGTTTTTGTTTTCCCTCAAATGAAGATTTTAAAAACAAATGGATACAGGCTATTCGTAGGGAGAATTTTATTCCAACAACACATTCTATAAGGTATAATTGATCCTAATTGTATTTTGTTTATAAATATAAAGTTGTCTATGTTCTTAGTAGGTTTATAAGTTACATTTTTAAAGTGACGATATATATAATGCAGTACAAAATTTTATACTAATACAGAGGATATTTTGGATGTACCATTGAACAGGCCACGCTTAAAACCAGGTGGGTAGGTACCTTTTAATTTTTACAACTAAAGTGTACAGAAGAAAAAATAGGTCACTGAATTAATCTTAAATTGTTAAAATGTCTTTATTTTTACAATAAAATTTTCATTCTTTAACAAAGTTTAAATTGCACTGGCAGTTTGGATCCAACTACTCTTATTTCTGCAAACGACAGGGGTGGATTATGCTACCCTAACCATGACGTTGTGATATGTGCAGCCTATATGTATATGACTATAGAAAAGCTATTAACCAAAACATCAGTTTTTTTAAGAGAACAGAACCATGGAGAAATTATTACAGTTCTGTCTCTTAATATTATTAATGGTGAAGATCAGGGGCGGCCATATCGACTTTCTGAGGGGGGCATAGGCCGAGAAAAAGTGTGTGAGGTGCCAAAAAACAAAAATCTTTGCTCCCCTACAAAGAAACAAAATTTTCGATTTTTTTTGAAGAGCAAAAAAAAAAGGTCCCTTTACCTATTTTTCTTGTTGTTCTTTCATTCTTTAATTTATAAAATTACAAAAAAACTCCCACGTATTTGAAAAGAAAAAAAAAAGGTCTTTACTTCTCACTTTTCAACTCCATGATCACCCTCACCCCCGGACCAGCACTGAGAGGGGGGCCATATCATCATTAAATGCCCAAAATGCCCATATTTGCTATTACATATGTATGAAATACAAAGGATGTGGCATTAAATAGGGGTCATGGCCCCCTTGCCCCCTATGACCGTTCCTGGTGTAGAAAAAGTTTATTTTGGGACATAATTGTCAAAAACATGACACAAATTAGTTAAAGAACTTTTATTCAAATTTCCAAATCTATTTAAAAAAAAATTCAAAAACAAAAAAATTATGTTTTAACTTCCAAAAATAATATTATGCCTCAATTGAAGCGGATAAAATCTGGCAACAAAAAAGAATAAATAGTTCGCATAACATATTTTTAATGTTTATAAGTTAGTTTATAATATTAGTATTTATTTTCAGATGATACCTGCTCAAGTATGGTGAAAACAAATTTGGTGGGGTTGTGTCATTTGTAATATGTTTTAAAGACCATTAGTTTGTCTAGTATTTTATTTTATTTTGTATAAACTTACGATTGTTAAAACAATATTATTGTACATTTTTTAATTATAGTAGCAATTTGTAGTTTTTGACGTTGTCATATCTTTTTGGATCAATATAGACAATAAAGTGAAATAAATAAATAAATACATATCAAGCTCAGAATGTATGTTAAATTTAATCATCTATTAAATTTTGTGAACATTGTAAGTAAAAACATAATATGTATTTAATTGTAATGTTAAATGTACATTAATAATATATTCTACATTTGAAAATATTCGAACAAAACAGATAGAAATATAATGCTAATATTTAAACTTTTTCTAGTCTACATGTTTAAAATAAAAGCAGTGTAAAATGTAATGCGAAATTAATAATAATAATAATAATAATAATAATAATGGTCTTTATTAAGAATTGAAAAATTACATTTAACAATTCCTAAGGGCGAAGTCTAGCTGATGACTACCAGCTACTCAGCTTAACCCTTATTCGAAATTCGACCTAAAAATTAATACTGCTTTGGTAAGTATGTCAATTTCTTTTTCTATAAAAAAATGTTTTTTTTTTCACTTTTTGTTTAAAGACTAAAATTAATATTACCTGGATTATACACTGCGTCTGATAAAGTTGACTAGTAGGGCCGCCATATTGGATGTAGTTGATAGGCTTTCTGTGGAGTCGGTGTTGGTTTGTGTTTTGATTTTTGCATGACATCTTGCTAAGCATTTAAGGTTAGGTAATTAATGTTTAATGTCAGTGGTCTGTAATTATTTCTAATTTGGTCTGTGTTTATTTAATTAGTATTTATTATTTTATTAATTATTATATGGAAAATTCAAGTGCTAACGCCCGAACATGAAAATATTAGGTTTGTTTCTGCAGTAGTTTGCTGACAGTTTGCAAACTGTTATTACTGAGCAGGCTTGATATCAAACCGTTTTGGGACTGTCACCAAAATTTGCCCTGCTCGAACGGTCCTCGGATTAAACAGCTGACTGATAGACAAGATTATTAATTTAACCTAACTTTTTGGTGCTTTTTAGTTTTTCGTTTGAGTTAATATTGGGTTTTTTTGTAATGATATATTAAAAATGAAAGGTAGGTAATGATTATGATGAATTTAATTAAATAATAAAATACTTATAAGTCCCCAACATTGAACAGTTATCATTTATTAGGTAGACTTTAAATTTTGTATTTATTTTAGGGTTAGAAGATTTTTTAATTATTAACACCAGCACATCCAATACTTCCATTGTTACCTCCTGGACCCACAATCAAACACTGTCGTTAATAGATTCCTTCAAAAAGTATCGCAATAAAGTGGGAACTTTGGAGATAAAATCAATGAAAGCGATGTGGGCCATTATAGCTCAAGAAATTAATAGTTTACACGATGTAAATTTGTTAGAAAATGGTTTTCTTTTTAGGCAATGAAAGGCAAATTTTGTTTAAATTCTAATTTTATTAAGAATGTAAAGGAAAAACGTGTACATTAAAAATTTTTACAGCAATAACTACCTTAGCAACAAAATTCAACAACCTATTGTTTTTACGTAGTGGCGCCATCTATTACTTCCGATGCAAAATATCTTTATTTATAGAAACAGATTTCAAATTAACAGTCTGCGTTACATGTAGCAACATAAACCTGGTTTACCAGTAGATAAACAGATGGCACTACTAATATCGTTTTCTGGGCACAAATAGTATTACTTGATTACTTTTATTTATATTCCAACACCCTCCCTTAATCCAGTGATACAAATAAAATTAATCTAATCCTAAATCCTTAACAAATTTCATGTGCTTTACACTATGAAGACCTTTAGTCAGCACATCAGCTATCACTTCCTTAGTTGGCATGTACTTTATTTCTACATCTCCATTTTCAACTACCTCTCTAATAAAATGATATTTTACATTAATGATGAAGATTATTATGATAAATATAAGCCCTTTTTAGATTTACTTTCACCAATTATCATGTACTTTTTATGACCTGTGTAACTACAAGTGAACAAGTAAAATATTTTATCTTTTTATCAATTCTTTTATGGCCCAAAATTTATTATTGAAGGATGGCTCTTTCTTAAGCCTACCTTACAAACTGTTTTTGCAATGGTACATTCTTAGCGTTCATATTTTGCAAAAAATGAAAATCTTTGGAGGAATACAACTAAAAATAGTTTTTTATTTTTATTTTCAGCTGAGACCTATGATTATGTGAAGCTGACAAAGGAAGTTAAAGAAGCATTTAACGTAATAGAAGAGGACGAAGAAGGCAGTCCAGGTAGCATGGTATCCGAGTCCGAATCCACTCAACCAAGTTTAATGATTGCCGATGCGAATAATGAACTGGATAATGCAGGTAAATTATCTTATTGGTGGTTACGACCTGGTACTTTCAAAAACGGGTAAACTGATTTTGCAGTTGCTATCAACATTAAATTAATATTTTTTTTTAGATCCTGGAAAATTTGTGTGGACACACCAGGCCACCTTATTTCTAATAGACGAGTATAGAAGCAGAAGCGTACGTTTTAGAAACCCTAAAATTAAAAAGAATACTCTTTGGGAAGAAATTGCCCAATCAATGCGACAAAAAAATTTTGCTGTTGATGCGAATGCCTTAGACCGCAAAATGCAAAATATGAAAGCAACATATCGCACAATATGCGATAACAATAATAAAAAAAACCACCGGAAAAGGAAGAATCCAGTGGGAATATTATAATGATTTTGTTGAAATATTTCAAGAGGACAAAACTGTCAACTTACCAACTTCAATTTTGTCCTCTACAAAAATAAATCCAGATTTCTCTAAAGAATTGTCTATTAATACTAGTAGCACTGATAATCACCTTGCTACTAGTATTAATAGCAATTGTAGTGGTAGTACAGATAAAAGTACTATTTTGTCACCCATATCCATGCCGTCACCAGGACTTATTGGGTCCCTAAGCGAGGAAACCCCTTCCACCTCAAGTAGCGCCAAGTCAATGCAAGCAAACAGGTTGGAAAAATTTAGAAAAAGGCAACTTAAAATTGAGGAGGAGAAATTAATTGAATTAAAAAAAAATTAGACAAAATATCGAAGAAAGCAATAAGCTTCAAAAAGAAAAAATTGAAATGCTTACGCAATTTTTAAACACCTTCGAAAAATAGACTTTAATTATTAATTTAATTGTATTATATATTATTAATAAAACATATAAATATTATTTCGTGTTTTTATTAATGTAAATACGAACAATAAAATATCAAATTTAGTTTTAAACCAAAATTTATTAAAAATTTATTAAACAAATATTACATTATTTATTTACTATATTATTCAAGTAATGCAGCAATATAATCTTGTTTACGTTGGGCCACATTTCCAGCAACAATGTCTTCATCATTTTGATAAGCTTCATTATTTTCTTGTACCCCAACAAACTCATTTTCATCTTCAAATGGTATAATACCTTCTTGAGAAATGATAAAATTGTGCAATACACAAGCAGCTGCTACCACCGAAGGTATTAGGTCTATCCTGGCCATATCTAGATATTTTAGCCGGCGAAACTTGCACTTTAACAGTCCAAAAGCTTGTTCAATCATTGACCGAACAGAACTCATTCGAGTGTTAAATCTTGTTTGGACATTGTTTAAATGGCCATTATCTCTGTAGGGCTTCAAAAGATATGGAAGCAGCGGATAAGCAGAATCACCAAGAAGATGTTCATTTTCATTTATTAAAGGATTATCTCCTGTAAGTAGTGCAAATAGGTCACTATTTCTAAAAACTCTCGCATCATGCATTCTTCCGGGTGATCCAACTCAAATATCAATAAACTCTCTTCTGTCATTGCAGACTGCTTGCAGTATTATGGAATGTGAATTATTTCTATTGTAATAATCAACTGCATTATGCGGTGGGCATTTAATAGGAATATGACAGCCATCTATTGCACCTATAATCCCAGGAATACCTGCAATTAATAATTAAATTAGCATCAAACACAAAAATATTTATATCAAATTAAAAGGTAGATATTAAAGTAGTTAAGTTAACTAATTTCTGGTTAATAATAATAAAAAAGGAAAGAAAATTACATAAAATATTAAAATTTTTACCTGATTTTGCTGCCAAAGTTCTACTTATACGCTGCCTTTCATGTTCTTGTGGCCATTGAATAAATTGGTATCTTAAGTTAGAGATAAGAGCCACGACATAAAAAAGACTAGATGGCTTGAACTTTTAGCCAAATTGAATCGGTCCCCAGCTGACAGAAAACTTTCAGGTTTAGATAACATCCATATTGTAAAAAGTAATTTCTTTTTAAAATGAACCTTTTCATGAATGATTTCTCTTCTCTGATGTAATGTGTTAAGTAGGTTCTAAAATAAAAATTATTTTTAGGTAGGTACATAAAATTTTAAATAAGCCTATAGTTTAATAAAGAGTATCATTAAATGTGCATTTTACCTTGAATGTTATTCTGGACATCCTGAAATGATTATGGAAATCATCCAGTGTATAATTGGGTATTACATTTTCAAAGTAGTCCTCATTGCGGACAGGATTCGCTCTTTCAGGGACAATTTCGACGGGCTGAACCAAATTTTCAACAAGTCCCCCTATTTCGTTAAAATTAAGTTCATCGTCCATGAGTTCCATTAAAATTAATCTCTGAACGTTCTCCATTAAAATTTTAAATAGCAAACAGCACAAAACACGAAAGAAACAGAAAGCACAGAAATTTTTTTATTTAAATATGTAAGGTTATGCGAACACACAAATAACATATGTCAAATGTCAAACTAGTAAGCGATGAGTTCAGAGACTTTCCATCTGCTGGGTCGTTTTTCCGCTGAATTGCTTTGTGCTTACAAGCAGCTGCTGACGTCGGCTGAACGTACCCAAAGTGTTTAGTGCGATTGTGAAATACTGGATTTGCTATAATTTTATGTGCACTTTGGTTGTCATTAAAAATTCTAATGGGGTCTTGATATCCCAAGATCTCATTAGAAAAACCTTTGACAAACAAAGCCTCTTTTGCTGCTTGTGTTATAGCTACGTACTCAGCTTCAGTACTAGACAATGTAACTGAGCTCTGTTTCTTTGATTCCCAAGAAAATGCACAACCTGAAAGTTTAAACACATATCCAGTATATGACTTCGCATCCTGAATATCATTTGCCCAATCTGCATCTGTGTAACAGGAAATACAATCATCTTTATTTTTAAAAATTAAACACTTATCAATTGTACCTTTCAAATATCTTAAAACTCTTTTAGCATGTTTGAAATGAGTACTATTATAACATGTATTAAGACTGAGATAGCTAACTGCATAAGCTATATCGGGTCTTGTGTTTACTGCTAAATACATTAACGAACCTATTAAAGAGCGATAAGGTATTTCTGCATCACAATTGATACTTTTCTCTAATTTTAAATTAGCCTCAATTGAGGTTAAAGCATTTTTAGCTTCTAACATATCAAAGTCCTTTAACAATTTTAAAATATATTGTTTTTGACTAATTTTAATGTAACCTTCACAGTTTTCAATGTTTAAACCCAAAAAGTTTGTCACAGGACCTAAATCTGTAATCTTAAAATTATCTGCCAAAGCATTTTTAAGTTTTACTTTTTCGTCATCATTATTAGAAAAGATAAGAAAATCGTCAACATATAAAGTAACTATTGTAATTAAATCTTTACTTTTCTTTATATAAACACATGACTCAAATTTGGATTTTTCATATCCCAAACGAGTTAAAGTATTTTCAACCTTTTTATTCCACATTCTAGAAGATTGTTTTAGACCATAGATTGCTTTATTTAATTTACAAACTTTATCTTTATTCTTTTCTAAAACAAAACCAATTGGTTGGGTCATGAAAATATCCTCCTCCAAATCACTATTTAAGAAAGCGGTTACAACATCAACATGATCAATAGTTAAATTTAATTTTACTGATAAAGCGAACAATAATCTAACAGTAGAATTACGTACCACTGGTGCAAAAGTCTCAGAGTAATCTTGTCCAAATTGTTGTGTAAACCTTTTCGCAACTAATCTAGCCTTGTATCTAGGTTCACCATTACCCCCATTTTTCACTTTAAACATCCACTTACACTGCACTATCTTCCTATCTGAAGGTCTGTCCACCAATGTCCACGCTTTGTTCTCCATGAGTGCATTGTATTCATCCTCCATTGCTCGATGCCATTTTGAACGTTCTGAACTCGATAATGCTTCTTCAACTGTAGTTGGGTCTTGTGGTGCCTGTGTAATATGATACAGCATATAATCTGGAAATTGTTTTTCTTTTCTTGTTCTTTCTGAACGTCTAAGAGTGTCATTTAAAATATTTTCATTTGAATTATCATTTGATTCATTTCTTTCAACATTTTGCTTTTCTCGAGGCTTTTCTTGACTTTCTTGCTCATATAAATCACATATAGGTGGTGAATCGGAGCCAGTCTGGTTATTTTCTGAAGTCTGAGAATTTACTGAGGAATCACAAATATTTTCCATAATTATTATATCTCTGAACTTTATAATTTTATAAGTTTCCGGATCAAAAAGTCTATAGGCTTTACTGTCCTCACAATATCCTACAAAAATACACTTTTTGCTTTTAGAATCTAGCTTGTTCCTCTTTTCTTTTGGAATATGAGGAAAAGCTTCACACCCAAAAATTCTAAGGTGACTTAAATCAACCTTTTTATTATTCCATACTTCCTAAGGAGTTTTTCCAGGAATTTTCTTTGTAGGTGATCTATTTATTAGATAAATAGCAGTATTGGCTGCCTCAGCCCACATTCTTTTGTCACAATGACAATCTTCAAGCATACTTCTTGCTTTTTCCATAATCGTTCTATTATACCTCTCAGCAACACCATTTTGTTGAGGCGAATACTGTACAGTCAGCTGATGCTTGATTCCCTTTTCTTTTAAGTATTGTTTTAATTCGTGATTACAATATTCTGTACCATTATCTGATCTAATACATTTTACCCTGGTATTACATTCAACTTCAACAGCTTCAATAAACTCTTTTACACAGTTTTTAACTTCATATTTTGAGGTTAAAAAATATGCAAAAATCATTCGACTATGATCATCTATCAATGTCAACATATATCTTTTATTTCCCCAAGAAGCAGTTGGCATTGGCCCACATAGATCAGTATGAATAAGATCTAGCTTGCTTTTGGATAAACTCTTATTTTTGTTGGTTAAAAATGGTTGTCTTGCATGTTTACCTTTGATGCAGGATATACAGTTTGGAGCTTCCTGAGCAGTACCAGTAAATTTTATTCCCGTAGCTAAACCATTTTTAAGGAGATTCATGCTTACACGATTTAAGTGTCCAAGCCTCTTATGCCACAATACCTCCGAACTATTGTCTACAGCCAAATATGATTTTTCTTTTGAGTTTTCTTCTACCAAATCTAACTGATAGAGTCCATTTTTGTTTGATGCAGTGGCTATCACTTCACCACTCACTTGACACTCTGTCGAATCAAATATTTTACAGCCTTCGATATCGAATAACACTGAATGTCCTTTTTCTACCATCTTGCTCACTGATAATAGATTAGCTCTTAAGTTTGGTACACATACAATGTCTGTAATAGTCTTAACACCATAGTTTGTATTCACTTTTGTTTTTCCTATGCCCTTACTAGACAATGTTTCACTATTTGCCACAATAACCTTGGATTCTGCATTGCTATCATAATCATATAGTAGTTTCTTTTGATATGTCATATGTGATGTTGCACCTGAATCCACAATCCAATGCTGAACATCCAAAGATTCACTTGTCTGCAAGCTTATTTGAAGTGCTTTATCAGACTTTTTGTCTTTGTCTTTATAGTGGCTATTCTTATGGAATGTCTTTTCCTTATTGTCTTTCATATCCATTTTACATTGATTTTTAAAATGTCCCAATTTTTCCCGACTAAACTTTATTTGCCTTGGTGCCTGGGCCCATAACCTGTTAGAAAATGGTTTTCTTTTTAGGCAATGAAAGGCAAATTTTGTTTAAATTCTAATTTTATTAAGAATGTAAAGGAAAAACGTGTAAATTAAAAATTTTTACAGCAATAACTACCTTAGCAACAAAATTCAACAACCTATTGTTTTTACGTAGTGGCGCCATCTATTACTTCCGATGCAAAATATCTTTATTTATAGAAACAGATTTCAAATTAACAGTCTGCGTTACATGTAGCAACATAAACCTGGTTTACCAGTAGATAAACAGATGGCACTACTAATATCGTTTTCTGGGCACAAATAGTATTACTGGATTACTTTTATTTATATTCCAACAAAATTACAGTGAAAGTCAGTGCGAAAATCGCTGGCGGGTAATTGAGCGAAATTATAAAAAATATATTGATGACAATAAAAAACAGGTAGGGCACGAAAATTATTTGAGTATGCCAAAGAAATGGATGATATTTTCGGTGAAAAGAGAAATGTGCACCCAGAGTTATTACTATCCAATGAAACAGTGGATCATAAATTAAACGAAGAAGAACCTATAGAGGAAATTGTAAATCCAGCTTTTGAAGTGACTAAATGTAATTCTGCAACACCAATGTCAAAATCTTTGCTTACTCCAGTCAGAAGAACTAGAAGAAGACCCAGTGACAAAAATAGGGTTTTAGAACAGATGCGGCATGATAAAAAGAGTTTTATTCATATTTGCTAAAAATTCACACAGAAAAATTGGAAGTTCTTAAAGATAAAAAACAAACAGATAAAGAATTCAAGGAAAAAAAATGCTAGAAATAAGATAACAAAATGATTTACTTGAAAAGATAAATGAAATCTTAAATAAATATTTAAAATTAAAGGTATCTTTACCTACTGGTATTTTTTAATTTATATTTTTTAAATTATTTAAGAATAAAAATTTGAGTTTCTTGTGCAATATATGATTTGTTGTATTTAGCAGCCGTATAGTGGTTTATTATTTCAAGACAAATTAGGTTTTTCTTTTTTAAATAGATTTTTTTTCTTCACTAGGGAAATATATCTATGATGTTTTATTTCTGTATTGATTACTGTAAAGATTATTAGGACTTATTTCTGTTCTGACTGAATTATAAAATAAGTCGTATTATTCAAAATAACAATCTCTTTTATATATTTACCTTTTTCTTGCGACAAACTGGTATGCATTATTATTAAAGAAGGTTACAATACAAATTGAGTATAAAACAATTTTTGTACTGTAAATATAAACCTAAACTTAGCATTTATTGAAACATTTAACATTTAAATGTGATGTATTATTTCCTTAGTGTTGAACAACACTTTTATATTTGAGAATGATTTAATTGTGTTTTACTTATTATAAGATATTTTGATTTTTTATTGTAGTTATAAATGAAGCTTCTGTAATTTGAGGTACTCTTTTTAATGAACTAACTGAATATGTCGCATTTATATTCTATACTTAGTATTTAACTAATTGTAAGCCGTTAAACTTACTAAACAAGGTATAAAGTAGTAGTTGTAAGACTGTTTTCATTTATCAACTGACAATAAAAAACTACTAGAGTGTTGGACTCATTTAGAATATCAAGTGATCTGCTGAATGTCAATAGTTTTAGTCGGTTAAAAAATATATTATAGTCAAATTTATTAAAAAACCATTTCTTAGAAAGGTTGTTGATAATTTTGCAACGTTTAAGACTGATATAAGTACAATCAATTAGTATAATCTTTAAAGTTAAATTAGCCTAAATATTACTAAAAATATGACTTGTGATGATTTTGTTACATCTGAGATTGGTGTTATTAAAATAGCTTTATTTTGCATTTAGGTATGCTGCTTCACACTAAATTAGTTACGTTTGTGATCATCTTGACTTCTTTATAGAATGATGGTGGATATTTTGAAAATTTATTATTTTTTGTAATAAAAGGATAATTATTTATTGGTTGTTTTTTGTTCTTTAATATATCTATTAAGTCGCATCCATAAAAAGTATTTTTTAAATGCTGCTTTATGAGCAGTTCTTTTTATCATTTTAACAAAAAAATAAAATAAGAAGTTGCATTTTCCGTCCTTTTCCTAAAATATTTTTTTATTTTAAATTTTAAAATTGTGTTTAAGACTATTCCTTAGTTTCAAATAAAAAGTTATTTACATCTGCAATAAAACATAATTGTTCTAATTAGATCAGACAAATTCAGAGCGATGGTCAGATTTTAATAGTATCTACCAAAACTTGAACATATTTAACAAAAAAATATTTGTGACCCTCATTATGTGGATTTTTTTGTCACAGACTTCTCTATAATATTTTTGTTTAAACACTTCTTTCTAAAACACATTGTATAAATTACAATGTAAAAATAGAAATCAAACATTAATTTTAATTTTGTAAAATCACAAAACTAAACATAATATAGTGTTTTGTAATACAATAAAGAAAAATAATATTTTCTTTTAAACATATTTATTTACATTCTTAATAAATTAACAATTTCGTTTCTTCTCACTATTCCATTTCTGTCATCATCACCTTCATTTTTATTACCTTCTAAATTTAAAGCTAAAGGATTTTCATCAATATTTTCATCTTGGGGGTCAAACTGAAATTCATCTTCAATTGCCATATTATGGAGAACACAGCATGCCCTAATGAAATGCACCATATCTGGCACACTTCTTAATTTTAAGTGATACAGTTGTCGAAACTTCTGCTTTAACAAGCCAAAGCAGTGTTCAACAACATATCTATTTTTTGATAATTTTAAATTATAATTCTGTTGACGCCTCGTCAGATTTCCTCTATCTTTAAAAGGTGTTAATAGATTTGGCAAACAGGGGTAACCACTGTCCCCCAATATAAAAAAATTCTCCACACTTTCTGGCCAGAGTTTCAGCCAAAGGTGAAGTTCTGAAAACTCTGCTGTCGTGGACAGATCCTGGGAAACCAACAAACAAATCACGGATTTTCTTTTTATGGTCACAAACAACCTGGAACTAAAAATAATTAAATTAATATTTGACATTTCTTATAACTTAGCATGCAAATGGCATACCATGATTACAAATTCTAAAAAAATTATTCGATTTTGAATAAAACAAACTTATGTTATATTTTTAATAAGTAAAATAATAAAAATTTTCAGAAATAAGTAATGAAAACCTAATTTTTAATATTTCTACTAAATATTTACTAGCAACTAAACAAATTAGGTATATCACTATACCTATTAATAATAAGTAACAACAAACTAAATATTAAAATATGTACTACTATAAGTATAAATATAATATAATGTCATTTAGGAACAAAAATAGAAAAAACTTTGGTTTAGTATTTGGCATAGGTATAACATTGTACTTTCTCATGGCTTAAAAGTATATTTTTTTCGGACTTGGCAGCTTGAAGAAGTGGTCTATTTTTTAACGCATAATTATAAAATTCTTGACAATTTTGAGTATAGTTGACTTTGATTTGAAGCTCAGATTTAATATGGTCTACAGTTAGGCGATTTCGTTCATTGGTCCAAGCTGCATCACATAAAGAAAAAACTGGTTCTGCATCAGCATTAGATGCGAAAATCGAGAAAACAAACTGCATGATTTTTAATATGTTTCGTAATCTTGTAGGATTTGAATTAAATATCAAACTCCATTTTTCAATAGTAGATTTGTCGCTACACGTTGCAGCTTCAGAAACAGCTTTTGAGATTTCACAATATTCCTCATATAAAACGTCCATGTCTAAATTAGAGTCTAAACCTAGACTCGTTACAATCTCTGATAGCTCGTCAAAAGTAAATGGTTTTTCTAAAGATAAAATATTAAGTTTTGCTAAATGATTGTTTGTTGAAAAGTCAAACTTGGCATTAATATAATAGAGAACATCAGTATAAAATTTTTTACATGTTAATTTTATATCCATTTGAATAGAGCTCGGAAGTGTTTTTAAATTATTAGAACACAAAAATCCTAAAAATCCATCTTCAAGTCTTTGTTCTAGTTTACTTCTTAGATCTTTTAATATTTTAAAAACCTCAAAACAAACAATATTTTTTGCCTCAAGTTTTTGTACTGCTTCGTAAAATAATTTTAAAATATTGTGAAAGAAACTAAGATAGCATTCAGTTATTTTAGTTGTGTTGCTCTCAGATTCGTCTTGAAAAAATTTTTTAAGAGCTACTGGTAGTTCTTCATTAAGCGAAAGAAAATAGCTTTTAAGAGCCGGAAAAACCTTGACCAACCTTTCAACCGCAGGGTATAGTGAAAGCCACCTAGTAGGCACGTGTCTAAGAACGGATTTATATTCCAAATCAACAAAATCAAAAAATTCTTTGAGCTCTTTTACACGTTTTGCATGAGAGGAGAAGTGACTATAAACTTTTAAAACTAAAGTTTCTACGTCAAATTTGCATTTTTCTAAACCGAATTTTACCGAGTTATTAATCATATGTGCAGGACAGCCTGTAGCCAATATGTTAGAATTTTCGTGATGCAACAAGCGGTATATTGAATGATGACGCCCAAAGTTTACACTTGCATTATCGGCCGAAAAGCTGGAAATGTATTTTAAATTAAGACCAATTGCCTCAATCTTACGCTTTAAATTTAAAAACACAGCATTTGCAGTCTCGTCTGCGTCATCAAAAAGTCAAGAAGACACAACTTTATACCTAAAACCGGAGTATAAAATCGTACAAGAATAGGAAATAATTTCTGGCTTCCATGGTTAGATGCATCCGTGGAAATACTAAAATATATATTTTCTTGGAGTATTTTTAAATCGGACTCTATTGAGAGGGGACCTAATACATTAAAGGCTATAGAGCTAGCCTTGGTTCGTCCTAAACGAATTTTTTAGCAATTTTAGAATCATTATACAATAAATTATTGAGATTACTTAAACAGTTTAATGAATTATATGAGAGAGAATGATTTACTGTATGAAACACGTTAGTTATTTCGGCAGCTATTACTTTTTCTTCTTCGCTGCTTATTATACAATCTTGTCGCGAACTTGAGAGAAAAGCTACCATCGTTTTATTTTGCTGTATGTTCACAGTGTGTTTTTGTGCTCTGAAGAAGACGCGTGCCTTTTTATGTCACCTAGTCCTCCATACCCAAAAAGAAATGACTTCTTACAAACCTTGCAGAAAGCTTTTGATTGCCCTTGTATTTTTTCTTCCTTTAGCCACTGAAATTCTGTTTCCCATTCCATCCGGTACTTACTTTTTCGTTTTAATTTTTTAGATGGTGCAGGTTTAGGGCTACTGCTGCTAGCCCTTTGGGAATCTAAAGATTCATCGCCCTCGCTTGAGTTACCTGACTCCATATTTATGTCTGCAAAATTCGAAACTTGAAATAATTTTAACTATCTCAAATAACAAAAGTTTAAAACTTACCTATGATAAATTATAATGAATTTCTAACGAATAATTATATATTAATGCCTTCTTAATCTTAAACCATTAACACAGCCACTAATAACTTTATCTTTGATACCATATACCTAACAGATAACAGACTTGATCTGGGGCAATATTTTTAGCAATTTCTACTACTCACTACTCGTTCCCCCGATGCAGTGTGCGGCACGATCAAATGAAACAAAATATAAAATAAGGCCGGAATTTAATAAGAGATCGGGCGAAATCGCGAAATCAGGGATTCGCGTTCTTGGATTTCGCCAGCGCGAAGTAAAGCAATGTTGCCGGATGTCTTCAAAAATCATTAATAGGGGAAATATGGGGAATACCAACCAGCTGGGTAAGACCGACCAGGTAATTTCGTTTCAAATTGCGCGCCAACCGTAGTATAATGCAGCGCCGCAGATGAATATACGGCCAGACTGGCCAGCACAAGTGCCGGTGACGCCGTGATTGAACGTTGTGAAATTTTGTGCATTAAAACATATTTCCAAGTGAATCTTTATATCTATTTTGAGTTCTAAAATAGGTAAGTACTCCGAAAATAAGTGATTTTTACATTATATCTGTATGAAATTTATTAGCTTGAACATTTGTTATGCAAAAACCGCATGGAGACATAACCCCATTTTTCTGGTTAACACCGTGGAGATTTATTTTTAAACGCATACCATTTCGGGTAAAACCGACCACAGCTGGTCGGTCTTACCCGAACCTGGTTGGTATTGCCCGAAATTCATAATATATTCTTAGTTTTTCAGATGCTGTAAAAATGCCTTTCAAATATAACAGAAAAACAAATAGGGGTTCATGGTCTCTAGAAGATATGACTCGGGCAATAAACGCCGTCCAAACTAAATCTATGGGAATAAGAAAAGCATCCAGAACATATCACATACCCTATGGTACTCTTCAGGACCGTCTCAGAGGCAAAGTCAATCAAAATAATAAGACATTGGGAAGACATGCAGTTCTTAACCCTGCCCAGGAGAACGAGCTGTGCAATCATATAATTAAAATGTCGAAGTTGTTTTATGGACTCTCAAGACTTCAAGTTAAAGCGATCGCTTTTCGATTTGTGGAAGCCAACAATATTCCGAATAATTTTAACAAGGATAAAAAAATATGTGGTAATGACTGGTACTATGGGTTTTTGAAAAGACACCCTAACATATCTCTGAGAAAGCCAGAGAGCACGTCATTGAATAGGGTAAAAGGGTTTAACAAAAAGAAGTAGACTTATTTTTCTCTAACTTGTCTAGAGCCTTCGAAGACTATAATTATCCTGCTAATCGTATTTATAATGCCGACGAAACCGGTATAACTCCTGTGCACATTCCTGGAAAAATTTTGGCGGTTAAAGGACAACGACAAGTTGGTGCCATTACAAGTGGAGAACGGGGAAAGTTGGTAACCGTCCTTTGTTCAGTAAGTGCTGCGGGAGAATATGTGCCCCCCATGTTTATTTTTGGAAGAGCTAGAATGAAATATGAGCTCACAAAAAATGGCCCAACAAATGCTCTCTACAAAGTTTCAAAAATGGCTGGATCAACGAAGATCTCTTTTTGAATGGATTGAGCATTTTGCCAGGCATACTAAATGTTCAATCACGGACAAAGTATTATTAATAATTGACAATCATAGCAGTCATTGTACACTAAAAGTGTACAATTTCTGCAAAGAGAATGGTATAACCATAGTGACATTACCACCTCACACATCCCATCGATTACAACCACTCGATGTTTGCTTTTTTGGACCATTAAAAACGGCGTACAATCGCGAGTGTGATTCGTTTCTTAAAGCTAAAAACTATCAAAAAATTGATCAGTCGGATATTGCCGAGCTGTTTAAAAAGGCCTACAATAAGACAGCTACCATTGAAAAGGGGGTTAAAGGATTTGAGACAACAGGAATTTTTCCATTTAACAGAGATGTTATAAATGAGGAAGAATTCATCATTATTGAAGAAAACATGATAGAAGGAGAAGAACCGAAAAGACAAGATGACAATAAAAATAAAGGGAATAGTGTAGACAAACACTTAGGAACTAAGGATAAACAGACAAGTACAATGACAAAAATAGGAAAAATATCGAGCAAAGACTTGACAGAAGCTGGTCCATCGCGAATTACAGACCAAAAAACTGTAAATGAAATATCAAACGACTTTGATACCGATAGCGAAACAGATGCTAGTGTAGTTTACTATACAGATGAAGATAGTGATAATGACTTGGAAAAAAGCGTAAAAGTAAATGTGTCATTTAAAGATCTTCAGCCTACTCCCCGGTTTTTAAGGTCCACCCAGGAAAAGAACAAGAAAACACATTCCCAATTATTTACTGTAACACCAAATAAAGAAGAATTAGAGAAAAAGAAGTCGCAAAAGTAAAAAAAATGGAACTGGCGAAATTAAAGGGAACCAAACGAAAATTAGTGAGAGATGATGATACAGAGAAAAACAAGGACCAGCCAAAAAGCAAGAAGACTGATTTGGAAGAGGCCACGGACCCTTGCATTGTGTGCGAGGAATTCGGAAAGGACAATGAGTGGTGGGTGACCTGTTCATGTGGAAAATCAGCACATGCCGAATGTGCTGGCGTGGAGATCAGCAAAGAAGTGTATATTTGTCATTTTTGTCAGCCATAAATTTCTTCTACACAGCTTTTATGTTTTATGTTGAAATTTACCATGAATGTTTGACACATTTTTTTCATTGATATTTTGTCAATAAGACATATTTTTTTAAGTTTTTATATAGTCCAAGTATGGTCGATATTACCCAAATGGGTAGGGCAATACCGATCATTTTCATTTTGAAATGTTTTTGAAATAAATTTTTTATTTTGTTTAATATTTTGGGTTCTGCCTTTTTTAGTCCTCTATAATTGTATTTTATTAAATTTTACACAAAAAAGTTTTAAAATGCAGCTGGTTTAATATATATTAATTATTTCCCTTAAGTGGTCGGTATTCCCCATATTTCCCCTATTAGTTGTTCGTTATGTTACTTCAGGAATTGCCAAAATCCAGGACAAAGTGCGTCCTTCTTAGGGTATTAGAAGGACAAAGGACAAATCTATTAAAATCTCTTAAAATCCAGGACGTCCTTCCTAATACAGGACGGTTGGCAACCCTAGGCACGATTCAAAATGTACCCTTTTTTCCCGTTTTGGGCACGATTCTACAAGTTACCCGCGAAGATATACTTACATTCTCGTTAGGGGCACGGTCAAATATTTCCCGTTACTGGCATGATTCTAAAATTGACCTGCAAAGATATACAGGGTGTTTTTATCCAGTGTGTATTAATCTTGGGTTTAATTAAGGAATTAAAAATAAGGACTTGCTTACCAGAACTAACCAGACCCTCCACCTATACTCTAATAATATCACAACTATTGTAATTAGTAGGAGAGTTAGTGAACCCTTCAAGTAACGTTAGACCTGTAAGGCTGAAAATTTGCATAGTGATGAGTCATAACATGCTAAGTACGAATCTCATCACCTGGCAGATCAGCCGTGCACATCATCACCATGTATATTTTTGAAAGTTTAAAAAATAATAAAAACAAAAAATTTGGAGCTGTAAGCTTGAAATTTTCTAGGATTTAGTTCATTCATACTAAGGTTTGAAAAAAATTGACAGTCGTTTTCGACGAGCACAAGTACCTGCCAGGCGAACTGAAAGGTGTGGCTGATTTGGATGGCCATATTTCTAAAACTATAAGAGATAGACATTTCAAATGTGGTATTTTCTTAAAGCTCTTTTTAAGATCTTTTTAACGGTGATACTGGTGATAATATACAGGGTGGAAAAAAAGTTGTTTTTTTATTTTGTGAGGAACCCTGTATATTATATTACCATTAAAAGATCTTAAAAAGAGCTTTAGAAAATACCACATTTGATATGTTTATCACTTATAGTTTTGGAAATATGGCCATCCAAATCAGCCACACCTTTCAGTTCGCCTGGCAGGTACTTGTGCTCATCGAAAAAGACTGTCAATTTTTTTCGAACCTTACTATGAATGAACTAAATCCTAGAAAATTTCAAGCTTACAGCTTCAAATTTCTTATTTTTATTATTTCTTTTAACTTTCAAAAATATACAGGGTGATGATATGCACGGCTGATGCCTGCCAGGTGATGATTTTCGTACTTAGCATGCTATGAATATCATCACTATACAAATTTTCAGCCTTACAGGTCTAAACTTACTTGAATGGTTCACTAGCTCTGGGACTAAATGCAATGCAAACGGGAAAAAAACAGGTTAATTTTGAATCGTGCCCCTAGCGGGAATGCCCGTAACGGGAAAACACCGTTTTTAAGTATTCAATGGTATGAACAGTGGCGCAACTAGCCTCTGGTTTTTGGAGGGGCTTAAGCCTCAGTTTATAGACTATACTGGCCGAAAAACCCAAATACATTTTAAATACCCAATAATTTGGGGGGTACGATCGGCTAATCGCCATCTTGGGGGGCTAAGCCCCCCTAATTGCGCCCCTGGGTATGAAAGTCCTTTTTTTGGTTTTTAAGTATTAATAGCAGAAAAGATGTTTAATTTAGTAAAAATAATAGGTATAAACTGCGTAGGATTTACCTACCGTTTATACCTTGCAACTTTCAAATTGGTTTTTCGTCAGTTTTGACATTAGGAATTCCTAGTTTAATTTGAGTTTTTAAATATCAAGATACTCCCTTTAAATCAAATATTTAGTGTGGGAATTTTCTGTTTATAATCTTGTATGTCTTTTAAATTTTGTTAATAATAAGAATTATTGTTTATTTTACCTAGGAACAAGATTTATGTCAGAACTGTCAAGTCGCCAGTTAAAAATTGCAAGGTGTAAACAGTAATATATATAATGCTCTTTACACCTACTATTTTTACTAAATTAAACATTTTTCTGCTATTAATACTTAAAGAGAAAATTTGGACTTGCATACCATTGTATATAAAAAACAGAGGGAATCCAATAACAAAATAGAAAAATTGGTATCTCATTTAAATTAAAAAACTTTAAAATGATTTTTCAAAAGTGAAGATCTTGCAAAATCGCCCATATCAACACTAAAGTCACAGTATGGTGTTACCCCGGAGTATCGAATTTAGTCCAATTCAAAATTTTGAAAACATTTGGGTGTTTCCAGACTATATGTATACAGACTGTCCACGGATGGAGTTAACAAGAGGACAAATGGACCAAAAAATTATTTTTCGGAAAAAAGTCGTTCTTCACAAAAAAATTTCTTGTAAAAAGGATTCACGAACAGAAAATGTTAATTTTGTATACAGGGTTCGCAAAAACTTTTAAAACATGATTTTTCTTCAAGAGAAAACTACCCTTATTTTTAATTTTTAAGCAAAATATCATTTAGAAAATTTATTTACAATAGCATCTTGAACGACTATTGATGTTACAGGGGTATCAAAAAGTTTTACCAAACTGATTTTGGAGTTCAAAAATTCAGAGATCAAAAATTAATTATTTTAAATTCTTAAAATAAAATTACCTAAAAACTCCCATAATTTGTTTTTTAACACCTGCTTTCTCCAATTTCCTACACAAAACAATTTTCCAGATGTAAAATAATGTGATCAAGACGTTTTCGCCAAATTATAAATTTCAATAAAATTTTGTATTATTATTTTTATGAATTAAAAACATTATTCTAAACAAATTTTTCTTAAAACATTTTGTTTAAAAATGAAAAATAAAGGTAGTTTACTCTTTGAGAAAAATTATGTTTTTCCATTTTTTGCGAACCCTGTATACAAAATTAACATTTTCTCTTAGTGAGTCTTATTTATTGTACAAGCAAAATTTTTTATGAAGAATAACTTTTTTCCGAAAAATGAAATTTTTGTCCATTTGTCCTCTTGTTAACTCTATCCGTGGACAGTCTGTACATTTAAAGAAAGGATAAAGTATAACAAATATTTGAAAAATATGTTAATAATTTTAAGACTTTACTTACGATGTACAGTGGAACTTTCCTAACTCGAACTTCCGTAGGTCGAAATATTCCCTAAGTCGAATATTTTTGTACAATATATTTTTACTTTGTACTAATAAATGTGTGTACTTATATTTCCTTAACTCGAATTTTCCGCAACTGGAATATTTTTTCGTTCCTTGAAGATTCGAGTTAAGGAAGTTCCACTGTATTCCCTGTTGTAACAAAATTTAATACTCTCTATTTTTAAACTAAAATTTGAACTTGGTATAGTCTGGCTTTAAGCTACAGAGGTAGATGCTTAACATAAGAACAAAAAAACTTTTTTTTATAAGGTTAATTGTTAAATTACTTTTTTATTTATAACTGTAAAGGCGTTTTTGTTGTATGTAGTTAAAATGATGGTTGTTTTTAGTTTCTTATGTATTTTAAAAAATGCATAGTTTCATAGATAAAGAAATAAATACGAGTTTTTATTTGTTTGGCAGAAAAATAAAGTGATATATTTTTAAATGTGTGTTTTAATTTACTTCCGTTTTTATACATTTTTATTAAAAGGTCTTGTTCAAAAAATTGGATTTTTCTTTGATTTAGATGGTAGTAAAAGACGTTGTGTGATGCAACTCTTTATTCATTTGTTTAAACATAACTAATTAAAAAGGGCACTTTTTCAAGAAAACCTTCATCGTTATGGTAAGTGTAAGCTAAGAATAACAAAAATTAATTAAGGGCAGTGGGGAACATATCCACGTCGTGCCACTTCAAAACATATGTACATATAAAGTATTGAGTCCAGTAGCATCTTGCCAAATTTTATTAAAATCGTATAAGGGTTATTTAAGATGTTAAAAAAATGAGATTAACAAAAAACATCCTATGTCTTGGACACAATGCATTTTCTAATTGTTTATAAATATATTTTTGTTTAATAAAATATCGTCGATTAGATCAAGAAAGATACCCTATACAGTATGTCCCAGGATAGGTGTTACAAGAAGACAAATGGACAAAATTTTTTTGAATTTTAATACATGGTGCAAAACAAATAAATACTAAATTTTACTGCCATTGGTATTATACAGGGAGAGATAACTAATAATATGAAAAATGCCCAGTAGTAAACTACTTTTATTTTTTAAGATGGAACATAATTTTATGAGAAAATGTTGTAGAGAGTTCAATTTTATGTCAAAATTTAAAGTTAAAGCATGAAAGTAAAAAAAAATTGTTATTGTCAATTTTTTACATTACGCATTACAACTTAAATAATGGGTAAAAGGAAGCAACATTTAAAAGGGTAATAGTTTTTAATAATTAATAATTATTTTAAATAATTTTTTTTTAATTCGTTGTTTTTTAAAAAGTGTTTAATACATAATTTAAAAAATTGACAAAAATATTTTTTACATTAATTCTTTAACTTTAAATCTTGACATAAAAATTATTAATTAAAACATGTTTTTTAAAAATAAAGGTAGTTTACTCTTGGTCATTTTTTCATATTTTAAGTTAACTCGCCCTGTATATTACCGGTCAGAGTAAAATTTTGTATTTATCAGTTTTGGAGCATGCGACCAGTTTTCCCAAGAGGACGTTTGAAAATTCAACAAATTTTGGCCCATTTGTCCTCTTGTAACACTTATCCTGGGACACACTGTATATGTTGTCAATATTTAAGAGTAATTGCAATAACAATAGTTATAATTATTTCAAACGCATCCAATTTCAAATCAAGGTAAGGTTAGTTTTTATTTAAAAGTAACTATTCTAAATTTGAGATAACTTGACTCGCCTCTAAGGATTGCATATAATTATTACAATAAATCTTATACTTATTTCGAGTTTAGTTCTTCTTGTCTTAATGTCGTTTATAATTTTGATTAAAAGACTACTGTTTTTGGATGTAGCATACATTCTTTTATAGTAAGCCAAACTAAAAACATGATTCAAGTATTGCTATACTTATTCCCAGTTTAGTTATTCTAAACTCAATAGCAATTATAATTTCTGTTGAAGGATTACTGTTCCTAAATGGAGCATATATTGCTTTATAGTAAGCTAAGCTTACATATTCAGCTGAGTATGGTTATACTTATACAAATATTGTGTATAATTAAATAAAATAAATATTTTTATTTGGTTTGAGGTATGTATGTTTTCTAAATTAAGATTAGTTGTTATTGCGGATATATGAATGTAAGCTTGTTTTTAGTGAAGATTATTACTCTTAAACATAGCAGATATTTTTTTCTGTGCACTAAGTAGGAAATCAAAGGGCATTTAATAGAAGGTGCTATATGCCCCCTTTCAAAAAAAAAAAAGTTTCTAGTGCCCTCTTGACATTACACTACGTAACCAAAATTATTTTAATGTCAAACATTTGTTTATTTACTTATTATCATTTAATTATCTAATTTTTTAAAAACTTAGTCCACAATTGACGTAATAATCGATTTAAATATATTTAAAAAAAATCAAAGATATAACCTCCTATTTTTAAAATCAAGACTTTACCTCTTTTTACAGCCATTACTATACCCGGCTATTACAAATTTAAAAAGCACCATTATGATCTCAGAGACAATAAAAAATACAGGGTTGGTGAAATTAGGGCAAATATCTCAACATCTCAAAATATTAAATAATACTGACTTTTTTTTAAACTTTAACGCTCTGTATCTCAGATACAGTATTTTCCAATATTCATGTATCAAATTTTAATAGCATATTCTACATCAAAAATAAGCTTTAGTTTCCTCCTCCCTCAAATTTGTTCCAACTTCAATAGGAATTTTAAAAATATATTTTTTTATTTTAGAAAAGAGCAGTGGCGTACCATGTTTTTCTTGAAAAATAATCCACATAAATATGGTACGGACGTTATTGCTATTTTTTTATAATTTACATAAAAAATGTGTTTTTTGCTGTTATTGGGCAATGTACCAAATACCAATTAAATATCTAAAGGGGTTTAAAAATTATAATACAAAAATGTTTTTATTTTTTTATTAAAATTTTAACCTCCTGTATCTCTAAAGGGAAGTGTTTCCAGATAAATGTTTATATAGAAAACTAAGGCACATTATCAACATACACTATGCCATTGAAATTTAATGCTTCAATTTCGAAACACCCTGTATAAGACAAGTCTGGATATGTAGTTACCTCAGAGTTACACTGTTGTATGTCGCATTTTTTCGAAATCGACTTTTGGTGTCAAAAAGTAGTATGTACCTAAAACTTCTCTTCCAGATAAATACAGTGTTATATGTCACACTTATTGCATTAAAAACCAGAAATACATAGTTGTATGAACGTAAATTGCGATTTTTAGAGTCTCATTGTTGCATGTATAACTTACACCTCTGATGACTTCTAAAATTTAAAATTACATAGTTGTATGTGTCACATACACTTTTGTAATTTTATATTTTAGGTTTATGTTTACAAAATTAAACACATACAACTATGTTAATTCTTCGTTTAGTTGAGCAAGTGTAGATCCGGCATTGTTTTTGTATCTGCAAGTAGTAAAATAAGCAAACAAATATAGTTGAATTATATGAGTCTTCTGCGTCAACCAAGAGACAACATAGTCAGCATATTGTGAAATTGATGCAATTGATGATGATTGATAGCAGTTTTTCGTGGACAATTATTTTTTTCTTTTTTAATAAGCTTATGCATTTTTAGTTAGTTTTTCTGTTCACCATGGATCAAAAAAGGCCGATTCTAGCAATTCTGATTCAGAAAATGAGAGTCTGGCTGATTTAAGGTAAGTTTTTTAATATTATATACTGTAACTAGGGTTGTCACCCGTACTTTATAATACAGTATTGAACGTTATTTTAGGTAATTGTACTCTATACTTTATAAAAAAAAAGTAGGCAAAAATACCTTATTTTGAATGATTCGATTTTTAAACGTTAAATGAAATTTATCACGAATTTGAGCTTATTTTTTTACCGATCACCCGTAGCTATTCCAAAAAGACGTTGAAAAACCCGAAAAGTGAGGGTAGGTCAGGTTAGTTTTTTTATAGTAATTTAAATAAAACTAACTTAAACTAACCCCGTTTATAGACACAAAGTGCCAGATAACCAAAATTAGCTCAACTTGACTTTCCGTACAATTTTTTCAAAAACTGTTTTTGAAAAAACTATAAGAAATCGAGAAAAATTAACTTCGGAATCGTTTTCTACGACTTCGAAATAGGGTATATACACTAGAATTGTAAAGAAATTTGAGAAAAATGTTGACAATGTAAAATCGAAAAAAAAAATTGGAAAAATTACCGGCGATCGGCAAAAATAACCTCAAATTCGTGTTCGTCGACCCCAAAATGGGAGGTAAGCATTGAAATTTTCACAAAACAAAACGGCGTTTTCCTAGATTTTACACTTTCCGAATAATGACCAAATAAAATAAAAGTGTACTTTATTTTAATAATTTGTAGGGAAGTAGGGGTAAAATGGGATATGCGGGTAAAACGGGACATCAGTGTTGCTAGAACAACTAAAGCCGGCAACCCCGGCTAGACTAACGAAATCAGATGATTTACGCGTGCACTGGCATCGCAGCTTTTTTAGTCGACGGCGCAGCATCGTGTAACGTCTTTAGTTCACCTTGTTTACTTTGATGCGTGCGGACTGTAAGTCTCAAGTTCAACAATTTTAGCTGTTCACCTCGCTTTGTGTGTAGAATTGAGTTTTTCTGGTGATATATCGTACCCCCAGTGATCGATTTATTATTTTCTGTATTGTTTGACTATCCACGAAGGTCGATCGAGTTTTGGCGGTAAGTTTAAATTATAGTTAACATGTGGGGGTAAAACGGGAAATCGATATTATGGGTAAAATGGGATATCCCATTTTACCCATAATATAATAAAATACATTTTCAGATGCCGCGCACTTATAAAAGAAAATCCAACCGGCAGTCGTGGTCCGAAGAATCAATGGCTAATGCTATAGAAGCTATACAAAATGGTACCCATGGATATTTAAAGGCCGCAAAGCAATTTGGGGTTCCAAAATCAACCCTTGAGAGAAGATTTCAGGAGAAAAATAAAGATGCTACTGGCCATTCCAAACTACTAGGAAGCAGACGGAACACATTTCCCATTGAATTAGAGCAGCAGTTGGTTGACTACGTCAAAAATATGGAAAGTATGTTGTATGGTTTATCAACTAGATCTATCCGTAGTCTAGCATACCAGCTGGCAACCAAAAACAACCTACAGCATTACTTTAATTCAGAGAAGAAAATGGCGGGATGGGACTGGCTTCGATCTTTCATAAAACGTAATAAACTATCCCTTCGTCTTCCGGAAGCCACTTCTGCAGCTCGAGCTCGTGGCTTTAATCGAGAAGCTGTTGCAGCGTTTTTTAACATTTTGGAGCCACTCCAAGAAAAATATGTTTTTCTGGCTTCTAGAGTTTTTAACGTAGACGAGACGGGCATTACGACGGTTCAAGGTCGTCCGTCGAAAGTTGTTGCAGTAAGAGGGAGGAAACAGGTGGGAACCTTAACATCGGCCGAACGAGGAGAACTGTCTACTGCAGTTATTTGTATGAGTGCATCTGGTGCGTTTATTCCACCTATGCTTATTATTCCTAGGGTTCGAATGAAGCCACAGTTTCTCGAAGGATCCCCACCCGGCACATTGACAGTTACTCATAAATCTGGATGGATGCAACTAGAATTATTTGATCAATGGTTTGATCATTTTTTGAAACACACACAAGCCTCAAAAAATAACCCAGTGTTGCTTATTCTCGACGGTCACAAAACGCACACACAAAACCTTTCTATTATCGACAAAGCCAGAAAGAATGGAGTGACCATTCTCTGTCTGCCACCACACTGCAGTCATAGAATGCAACCCCTGGACGTATCGTTCATGGCACCATTAAGTATATTTTATACTGAGGAAATAGAAATTTGGCTCAGAAATCACCCAGGGCGATGCGTTACTGTTGCAGAAGTTCCCCAATTATTTGGCAAAGCTTACCTTAGAGCATCCACGCCATTGAATGCTATAAATGGGTTCCAAAAACTGGACTATTTCCGGTAAATCGAACGGTGTTTACAGAAGACATGTTTATTGCGGCATTGCCTACGGAAACAATACAGCAGGACGCTGATGGTAGCCACGATGAAGATCTTCCAATTCAACATCATTCTGGTCGTGATGAAGACGTTTCAAGTCAACGTCATGCTGGTTGCTGTGATAAATATATTACAAGTCAAGGTCACACTAGTAGCTGCGAAGTAGACGTTCCAGGTAATCATCGTTCTGACAGAGAGGTGACCCCTGACAATGAAGTAATCCAAACAACATCTACAGTACAAACAGTAGTAGATGACATAAATAATATGCCTTCTACCAGCAGCGGATTATACTTTTCCCCTGAAGAAATTATTCCTTACCCTAAAGCTTCAACGAAACGTTCACATGTTGCTCCAAAAAGAAAAGGAGGTAAAGCGGCGATATCAACGAGCACCCCGTACAAAGATGAGTTGGAAAACACTTTAAAAATTAAGAATGCAAAAATAAAGACTAAAGATATAAACTCAAAAACCAAAATACAATCGCTGAGGGGAAAAGAAAAAAGAAGGTGGTAAAGAAGAAGAAGAAAAATACCAATTCTAAAAAGCGAGAGAGTTGTTCAGATTCGGAAAGGGAAGACGACATAGATGTTGAATGTTTTTATTGCAATAGTAAATACTCAACAGACAAAAAAGGAGAAGGTTGGATACGATGTTGCAGTTGCTACAACTGGGCTCACGATGCTTGCGCAGGTGCGGAAAGTGACGAAGAGGATTTTGTTTGTGACCTATGTAGATATGATTAATAGGAAGTGTTATTTTGTCCTTCTCCTATTTCCTTTGGTGGTAGATATTTATGTTTTGCGTTTTATCATCTTGAAAGAATAAAAACTGTTTTTTATTTTCTCCATTTAATTCTAGAATTTTTTAATATGTTAAAATCCTATCCCGTTTTACCCCCTATGTGTTTCCCGTTTACCCCCTATGTGTTTCCTATGGGAAATTGTCTAAATTAAACTATTTAAATTTTTCAAGTTGTGTTTTATAAAATTATGTAAGTTTCATAATCGCATTTGGTAAAAGAAATGTCCTGTTTTAGTGCAAATATGAAACTGCTCCGACATATATCTTAAAAATTATATAAAGTTAATCGTTAAGTATCCCATTTTACCCCTACTTCCCCTACTATTTTTTCTTACCGTTAATAACCAATGTACTTTAGTAAGAAAAAAAGGTAGCAACCCTAACTGTAACTGTGACGATATATTAATTGAAATTTTTATTTCATTAAACAATATAATCCCCATAACTTTTGTACCATAATTAAGAAACACCCTGTATAATACTCTATACATTTTTACAGAGCAGTAATGGAATACTATAAAACCATAGACAAGAAGGTGAAATTAGAGTTATATATAAGAAGAATATGAAAAAAAATGAAGAGTTATTGCCGACTTATTTCTTACCATATAGTTTTCAGTGTATATACACCTAATTTTTAAATTATTGTAAACTATTATAGAATCCTATGTAATAAATGTATATAGTATAATTATTAAAGATAATTAAGGTGCAAAGTAGCCTAAGTCCAATATACTACAAATGAGAAAAACAACTTTGAAATTAGTATTGTCAATGTAAAGGGATATGGCATAATTTTGCAAAACAAAGGATATTTAACCAATTGATAGTCGAAGGTTGCTTGGTCTAATTTGCATCTAAATCTACTTAAAAAATAAATTATAACTTTACTGTAATAAACGCGTTTTGGTAAAATTGTATAATTAATATATCGCACGTCCCGAACAAAACTGTATTATTTCGAAATTTTTCAAATTTCGTTTTTGTCAGAAATAGCAAGAAAACTACCTGTTCTATTGCCCAGCAAAACCGTAACATCGATATTTTAAAATTCGGCCACCAGGGGCGCAAAAGAAATAAACAACGCGAAGCCATAACCCCAACATTTCCGCGTAAGACTGTATTATTTTTCAATTAATACGTGGCGGGTATGTTGGTTCCGAACAACAGTGTATTATCTCAAAAGACTCACTGGATTTGCAAACGATTTTAATACGAAAGCGTATTATTTTGAAATAACCAATAAAATTAATATTCGATTTCCGTAAAAAGAGGAGTATTTTGATATATTACACTTTTGCATGGAAATTTGGGCTATATAGGTGTTAAAATTGTTGGGGTAAAAGTGAATCATTTTTAAATATTACAGTTTTGTACGAGACAATTTATAATAGTATGTAAAGATTGTTTGAAGTATAGTGTATTTTTTTAAAATACGGCTGATTTGACCGGAAGAAAGTTTAATTGGTATGTATTATTTTCATTTAAGACTTTTGGTAAATTGGAATTTATTAGTTATTTTTATAATGTGGGTATCTTATAACAGATTATGTAGTGATGTTAGATCAGTATTTTAGAAAATAGACAGTTTTGGCTAAAAAACTTGGCTTTGGTTAAAAAAAACAGCATGCATGCTGTCATATTTTTAGGTGGCTTTATTGAAACCTATTTGCATTTTTATAACACCTAATCTGAGAAATTTATTAACATAAATTTTTTATTTTATTTAGAAGAAATATAACGCTTGTAGAATGACAGTTATAGTCTATCCAAGTCACTTGGAACGGCATAAAAACCTCGCGGTGTCGGCGTCTTTGACTCAACTAACGGATTCCCGACAATGAACAAAGGCAGCCGACACTCACTGTCCGCAATTTGTTTGATTAGTGAAAGACGCAGAGACCGAGAGGTTTTTATGTCGTCCCAATCGAGTTTGGATAGCTACCAACCACATTTGGTAGAAAAATATTGAACAGTTTTTCTATAATTTCCAATATCGTTTTTAGATGATCATGTGGCCTCTTAATACGACTTGAATTAAAAAAAGTAGTGTTAAAGTTATAGTATTTTTTTATTTAAGAATGGCGTTGTTTAGATATAATTATTGAGTAAAAAAACCAGTATTTTTACAAATTTTTATTATTTACCCATAATTGTTTCAGGTACTTAAAATATGGATTCCATCAAGGGTACACTAATTAGCAATAGAACTCAAAAAATGGTTAAAGCTGTATTGAAACCAATAAATATTCACACAAATAATGACAAAAATGATAATATGGAATATACTGGTTATGATCCTAATATTTTGCCTCAAAATTCAGAGGGTAAAAACTATGCACAGCTTGAAAATGTTAATGTAGTGAGTGACTTGGTTAAAACAAATAGTAATTTTCGTAATAATTCGAAAAGCGATGGTCAAGCTATAGAATCACTTACATCAATAGAACCTTTTAACATTTAGTGTCACAGTAATAATGAAAATGAAATTGATTCTGATCTTAACAGAAAATAAAAACTGTTACCTGCTGGATAATGACGCAACTTGTGACTTTTTTAAGGAAAATAATATTCTCTGTGAAGATAATGTCAATACGATTAACAGCTCGATTAACACGATAGAGGCTAAAAGTAATGATAATACAAATAACTTCGAAGAGCATGCAGAATTAATCTTTTCTGAGGATGACGATGACAGCGTAAAAGACCGCAACTATGAAACTGATAGCAGTGATAGTTCTAGCACATCTTCTTCGACTTTGGATATTAATGATAGAATGATTGATCCTGCTAAAAAAAAGAACATCCTATGGAACTGTAGCTCCGGATGCTAGAGGAAAACATCGTAACCATCCTAAGGTCGACAATGCATTAAAAGAGGGTGTAAGGGCACACATTAACTCAATACCGCGAGTTGAAAGCCACTATCTCAGAGCGCAAACTAGCAAAGAGTTTGTCGACAGCGGTAAAACGATTGCAGATTTGCACCGAGATTACGAAGCATTATGTAGAAATGAAAACAAACCTTTTGCAAACTACCACATGTACTCAGATATTTTCAACAGGGAATTTAATATCTCATTTTTTGTACCGCGAAAAGACCAATGTAATTTATGCTACGCGTATCAAAATGCAAATCAAGAAGAAAAGGAAAAAATGAACATAGAGTATGAAGAACATCAAAATGAAAAAGTCCTAAGTAGAAATGAAATGGATATAGATAAGGCAAAAATAAATGATACCTATGCCGTAGTTTGCTTTGATATGCAAGCAATACTTCAAGTTCCCAAAGGAGACATTTCAGTTTTTTATTATAAATCAAAATTAAATACCATGAACTTCACAATAGCAGAGATGTCCAATGATGCAACATATTGTTATGTTTGGCATGAGGGTGAGGGAGGAAAAGGAGCCACAGAAGTAGGGTCGTGTATGCTTTCATACCTACGAGAAAAATCCATAAAATGTGACTCAGAAGAATTAGAAATAGTATTGTACAGTGATAACTGCGGAGCTCAACAAAACAATAGGTACGAAATTTATATTATTGTTACGTTTACATTTATAATTAATTACTTTTTCCTTTTAGGTTTCTAATTGCTGTTTTTATGTACGCGGTTATGAACTTCAAAATAAAAGCATTACCCATAAATATCTTGTGGTCGGCCATACTCAAAATCCTGGGGATTCCGTCCACTCGACCATCGAAAAACAGGTAAACTGTAGATTGCTTGATTTATAGTATTAATTTTGTAAATCGAAACTTAACTTTACTTTAGGTCACACGGTCTTTGAAATCAGGTCCAATTTTTGTACCTGATCAATTTGTTACTATGATCAGACTGGCAAAGAAAAAAGGAAATCCATACGATGTCAAGGAGCTTACACATCATGACTTTTATAATGTTAAACAACTAATGGCCGATTTTGGAAGTAATTTTACAGTTAATTCTAAGGGAGAACAGGTTTTTATAAACAGTCTTAGAATAGTTAAAGTCGAAAAGGCACATCCATTTAAATATTTTTACAAAACATCTTTTTCGGACTTGGAATTTGAGCAAGTGGTTGTAAGAGATCCTAAATTTCTTGTTAACACCCGAAAATCCTCTAGGAGGACAGAAAAGGACTCCAATTTCACGACAGCTCCTAAATTGAATAAAGCATATTCATCAAAATTTCCTTTAAATGAAAATAAAAAGAAGGACCTGAAATTCTTATTAGAAGACGGTTACATTCCAAAATATTATTTGCCCTTTTATAACTCTTTGTTTTAATTTTAACTTGGAATTTTTAACAGTATAACTTTGTTTTGTTCTGTTTTATTTTGAAGTTAAATTATTTTGTTTTTCTGTGTAGCTTAAGAAAGTATGCTGTAATATTAATAATATTGTATTTTTTAAAGCATTAAGGTTATGAAGCTCAATAAAAGTTTATTTTTGTATTTCTCGTTGTTTAATTATTTTTAAGTAAACAAATATCTTAAAAATATTGTAAAAACACAAATTATAATCTATATTATTAACTAACAATGTGCTATTTTCTAAAAATTTTCCGAACAAAAGCGTATTATCTCAAAATAAAACCCTAAAAAACCTAAAAAGTAAACAAAAATTTTTTTGTGTATAAAAAAACATGTTTGTGTTACATACTAGACCCATGTTCTCGAAAAGAAAAATATAATTACACTACAAACAAAAGAGGAATAAGCAATTCAATATTTAAGAATCCTATTTTTGCCTCTCCTGTAAAATTTGTCTTTTTCGATATAATACAGTTTTGTTCGGGATGTGCGATATTTGAAAAGCACCAAATCAAAACGCAGTTTTTGATAAAACACAATTTTTAGAATACCTGACTTTTTTATTGCGCATTTCGTCGGCTTACTTTCAAAACCTCCTAAGTCTGATTTTTACCACTTTTGAGGTTTTGATACAAGGGAGTTTAAATATAACTCTTTAACATCCTGCAAAAGCTCCCAAGTCCGCAAGTTATTACAGCGACATCTATCGGCAGATGATTAAACCTTCTATGTCGTTTCACGGTTTGACGTTACTCAAAAACTTCTTAGTCTTTATTTTGCATTCGGCCATCTTATGTGAATGAGTGCTCGTGATTTGTAGACTAATTACTGGAGGAAAAACAAATAAAAACGAAAAAGTGTTTTTATTCGTTAGAATACAAGGTAAGTGTAGTGCATAATTAAATATAATGTTGATAATTGGGTTATTATATCAAAAATTTCCCTGAGTTTGACGAAAACGACTTTGAAGGTTTTGATTTACCCGCTTTTCTGGAAAATACTGTTAAAAACTATACATACACGGTTTTGACAGCTGTGTTATTTCAATTTGTAATTTGTTTATTATACCATGTGGGCGTTAATAATCCTGTGGGGTCTGGTTTACATGGTATATTATGGAACAATTTCTTTTTTACCTTTACATTCTTTGTTACTTTCCCAAACGAAATGATTTTAAAAACAGAAAGTTGTGGAAGCTCTTGAAATTTTCATTTTAATTTTTATTATTTTGGCCTAATAGACGCAAAACTCAATAAAAGTGTTATTTTTTGTAACCACTAATCCACCATTCAATTCAATTGTTTTTTTGTAACTTTTAATTTTAATAAATTTAAAACTAAAAATCGCACATCTTATAGTTTTGTAAGCTAGTTCAACAGGAACAAAAGATATCAAGTTGATTTTTAATCAATAAAATAAATATATTCAATGAGTAAATTAAAAGACTAAATTAAAAATTTTACAAATTTTACGACTTGAACTTGGCATCATTTTGTTTGGGAAAGTGACAGCGACTTCGAACTTTTATGGTGTAATAATAGGGGTGAAAAGATGTTTTATCACTCTGCCCCCAGTTCTGTTTAACTTTTTTATTGTGATATTTTCCTTTCTTTTCAAGATGTACGGGGTATGAGCAGAAATAAGTTTTTAGTAGCTTTAGCTACAAGTTCGAATGAAACTAATGCTGCAATTTCCTCAAAAATGGATAATACTTCGGCTTCGTTTTTGAAAATTAACAATGTATATCACAACAATGACAGTCCAGTTATAAAAAATACAAACAACGAGGCAGAAAAGGAGAATTATTTTGAACTTCAGAGGGAAATAGAAGAAACTATTAAAGTATTAATGGATGAGCGTGGAGAACAAAGCAATGAATTATTGTTATTAAGCGATCCCAAAAGTAAGTAAACACTTAATTTTTACTCAGTAATTTTATTAACGAAACAAAATCGTAGGCGATCCAAAAACTGCATTTTCCAACATCGACCTAGGACGTGACAAGATGAATAACATACAAGACGATTCAAAGCAATGTGATAATGGGATGGCCGAGCCTGATACAACAGACACTATTATGACCAACCAGGAGCGATGTGATAATGATGAAAACTATGTACCAATTGAAAGTGAATATGAAGAGAGCGAAGTTGAAAATATTGATATGAGTAATTAACTGGAAAGGAAAAATTTGATTAAAGAAAATTGTGGACAAGAAAACAACGAAATGGTAGCGGAAAATATTGAAGAAAGCAATAAAACTAAAAGAAAAAGGAAACGAAAACCTGCGACTGAGAGTTGGAAAAGACAAGAGTGTAAGACTAAACGTGAAAAGGGTGAAGAATATGATGGGCTTAGAAATAACGCAGATGGAAGATGGACATTTGACGAAGCGAAACCACCTCGTCAATTGAAACCTTTCTGTAATTGCAAAATGTCGAAAAAATCAGAGAAAATCAAATGTCGAAATTTCACAGAAGAGGATAGACAACATATTTTTAATGAATTCTGGCAAAATATGACTTGGCTTCAAAAAAGTTTACATTTCAAGCCTTGTAGACACAGTAGCTCCAAAAGATTTGAAAAACAAAATCAATGACACTTCAAGACGTTCTAATACATTTATATTTCATTTGAAGAAAAATGGAGTTCGCGAAAGAGTATGTCAAGTTATGTTTATTAACACCTTAAATCTGGGAACTTGGTTCTTGCATAACTCGGCAACTTTAAGTAAGGATGCAGGTTCTCCTAATATTGAAGATGCAGATTCTCCTAATATTGAAGATGTTAATTTGCTTCAAACAAGAAAGATCCAGTTTAGACATGAATCAGACAAAACCGGATTAAGGAACTTTTTACAGAATTACCGAAAATGGAGTCGCATAACTGTAGAGCTTCATCGAGTAAGAAATATTTGGAACCCATTTGGCAAACTAAAGCTGCATTATACTAAAATTACCTTAATTACTGTGAAGCCAAGAGCCTTAAAGCTCTCTCTATAAAGACATTTAGGAGTTTGATTTAAATAATTTAAGTCTATATTCTCCAAAAAAGACCAATGTGACCTTTGCGTCTCATATAAGGCTGAAAATGTCGATGAACAGGTATACAATCAACACATTACCAAGAAAAATAGAGCACGCGATGAAAAATCATTAGATAAAAGCACAGCTCAGCACGTTTTTACGATGAATCTTCAACCAGTACTTCTTTGTCCAATGCTTAAAGCTTCAAAAATTTATTACAAAAAAAAATTAGTGGTCCATAACTTTACCTTGTATAATTTAATAACAAAAGAAGCAAATTGCTTTATTTGGCATGAAGCTGAAGGAAAAGTAACCTCGAATGAATTCTCAACAATTTTGTATAATTTTATAGAGGAATACAATTTGTCAGAAGGGTTAGAAATTATTTTGTACAGTGATGGATGCACTGCCAAAATAAAAACGTAATTTTGTCCAACGCCCTTTTGCATTTATCAGTAAACAAGGGTATAATAATTACTCAAAAATATTTGGTAAGTGGTCACACCCAGATGGATTGTGACAGCATGCACTCCACAATTGAGCGACAAATCCGTAACAGAGAAATTTATTCGCCTGCTGGGTATATTGCTGCTTGCAAATCTGCGCGCTTAAGTCCAAAGCCCTATATGGCTATAAAACAGGATATTCAACCGTTAATGATTTGTGTGCCATTCAGTACAGACCTAATGGAAACCTATACCACAAATTGAATTTTGACGATAATTGGATAGTGCTGGAAAAGAGACTAAGAAAAAAAGTCAAAGGGTTGGAGATATAGTTCCTCTTTACCAAAATCCACTACCAATTAAAATAAGTAAATATACAGCAATTAAAAGAAGTCATACCTGCGGACTATCATCTTTTTTATGACAGCCTACCGTTTGAAGCAGACTAATTATTTTATTTTGTTCTAGTTTTTATGTTATTCATTTGATAAGAATACTTATTTTATTTCCTTTATTTTGTTTTTGATAGTTTCCCTTGTTTTATTGCCCAAATTATCATTATAATGTAAGTACAATTTGAAAGAAATAAAACCTACTAAGTCTTCACGTCACCTGTTTTTTTGTTTCAAAACCCTCTAAGTCCAATTAAAAGTTATGGTATTATGATTTTTAGTAAAAATTAGTATTAGCAACTCTAAATTATTTCTAACTGATATTTAATAAAATATAAGTTCACTAAAATGGTTAATAATACTTTAAACACGATTTTTGTCCCTCCTGTAAAATAAGTTCAAAATGACTTAGAAGGTTTTGAAAGTAAGCCGACGATTTTTTATTAATGAATTTTGAATAGTTGTTTTATTGAAATATATTTTATTTATACATTTTTATTATGATATACCTTAATTAAAGAAAAAATAGCCATAAATAATAATACACAGAGTAAAAATTGTAAGGAACTCTTAAAATTGTGTTTTATCAAAAACTGCGTTTTGATTTAGAGCTTCTCATTTAATAATTTAATCTTTCTGTAATCAGAAAAAGAGTTAGTTTAGTTTGTTTTTTAGATTTAAGTTATGATTTTGCTTTCTATAAATATATTATTCATTTATTTTTAAAAATTTGTAAATGAACTAATAATATTTAATAAGGTTTATTTATCCAACTTCAAAGTTGTATTTTATTTCATTGCAGGATTCACAAAAACCTCAAAAATATAATGTATCTTTAAGAGTAAACTATTTTTATTTTTACATAAAATATTATTACATTCTACAATTTTACAAAAATCTGATAATACTAAACGCAGCTTAAAATACTTTTTTATTTCCTCATATAACAAAAATATGAAGTCTTAATTACATATTACATTTAACCCCTAATGTCAAAATGTTAATAAGAAAATAAATTGAAATTTTGCTTAAAAATAATAAATAAAAGTTGTTTACTTAATAGTAGGAGGGCTAGTGAACTTTCGTGTAACGTTGAACCTGTAACTAGAAATTTATATAGTAATGAGTCATAACTTGCAAATTACGATAATCATTACTTGGCAAGCATCAACTGTGCACATCATCACCCTGTATATTTTTAAAAGTTTAAAAATATAATAAAAAATAAAAATTTTTAAATTGTAAGCTTAAAATTTATTTAGGATTTACTTCATTCACAGTACGGTATGAAAAAATACAGGCGTTTTCGATAAACACAAGTACCTGCCAGACGAATTGAAAAGTGTGACTGATTTGAATAGCCATATTTCCAAAAGTAATAAAGTTAGATGTATCTAATGTGGTATTTTCTTAAAGCTCTCTTTAAGATCTTTTTAACGGTGATACTGGTGATAATATGCAGGGTGGATTTTCTATTTTTTTTTCAATTTTAAATTATAACTTTACTTTTTAAAAGGTTTTTGTTTGGTTTTTTTATATGCATTTTTAATACTCCATTTAGGTGACTAAGATCTAACGTAAATTAATTTATAAACTACAGGTAAATTCAGAAAAATATAATTACAAAATTTTACTGACTACTAATAAAAATTGGATCTAAAACAACTTCACAAATTAAAATTTTCGTATTTTACTATTATTTCAAATGGCCCCTTTTTAGACAAATCTTCCGAATAATGAATTTTTTAACAAATCCAACTAAGGTCAGATGGGGTAAGTGTGTATTTGGGGTAAGTGTGTAAAGTTAAAATTATTTTAATATTTCTAATTTGCAGCTACTGCCATCTAGAAATTTATAGGGAAAGGTCCATATACTTTAAATGTAATATAGCAGTGAGTGGCTGGTATCTATAGTTTTGTCAAAAATATACCATTTTTTCGAACGTTCTATTACAGTGAAGACGCATAGTTGGTTGCTGCTTTTGGAATCCGTTATCATCGATGATTTGAGTAGTTATTTAAATAATGTTTATTAACTAGTAAGGTAAGAAAGAAGCTAATTTTAACCAGCTGGATTTATTTTTAGCCAAAATTAATTTTTTGACCATATTTTCGGCTAGTACACACTTAACCTGTTAAAATATAATACAGGACAAGTGTGTAATAATTTTAACGGTCAAGTGTATACTATTACACACTTCCCCGGTCTTATTACATACTTTCCCTGCTACGTAAAATGTTTTCTCTTTTAGGTAATTTGTGTCTCAACAAATTTAAACAAATAAAATGGGAAGGGTTTACGTAAGAAAAAGTAACAGGGGAAAATCATACTCTAAGGAAGATTTGAACCGAGCAATGGAAGAGGTTAAGTGTGGAAGAATTAGCGCCTATAAGGCAAGTAAAAATACAGCATTCCGATGATGACACTGAACTATCACTTAAGGGGCCTGAGAGGAAAAAAAAGTACCACACAGGGAAGAAGCACGGTTATACCACCAGAAGAGGAAACAAAATTGGCAGATGGTATAAAAACCATGGAGAAATGGGGATGGGGACTATGCCGGACGGAAGTACTACGAATTGTTGGTGACTATGTTAAGCGTAATAGACTAAAAACACCTTTCAAAAATGAAGAACCTGGGGAGGATTGGTTTTTGGGGTTCACAAAACGACATCAGTTGTCACTTAAAAAGCCCCAATCAGTTGAATTTTCTCGGAAAAAGTATGGATCCATTTATTATAAACGGATATTTTGAGTTGTTAGAAAAAACTTTGGGGGAACTGAACTTACGCGATAAACCCCACTTGATTTGGAATCTGGATGAATCAGGGTTTTGTTTAGACCCTTCTAAAACAAAAGTTGTTGGAAGTAGGGGGTCGCTGCTTCA